>CAJNSZ010000256.1:0-137393 GCA_905329745.1 Rotaria sp. Silwood2 | reverse complement strand
TTTTTCGAAGTTATAACTTGAACAATTTTGAAAGAAACTCAAGAAAGTCTGATGTTTGTTGTTTTTGCTAGCTAATGTCAGTTGTGAGACTATTTACTAGTTGCTATTGTCTGTAATGGTTAACGTCCTCTTTTTCTGTATCGTTTGAGATGGAGAGACGTAAGAAACAGTGTGATAATTAGCATAATCTCTAATTAGTAGCGTGAAATACTCATTAACGTCTGTAATGGGGAGAGGGGAGACCCGCAAAAATGTATCCCTTAAACTTACGCTCACCATTTTCTTCAAAAATATATGTGAATTCCACAAAAGGAAGAGCTGCCATTGGTTTAAATACTGTGAACAAACGAGGGAACTTTGGAACATGTAGTATTGGTGAAAATACTGGCAGTAAGTCACCGACAGAGGGTCTACAGTGATATCGGTGTTGACTGCAATATTAAGATATCCACTCCTACTTTTCAGTGTAAACACAGGTGTCAGTACACTGAAACTGCACATTCATAATGGAACCATTTCAACTGATCAGTTATTAGGTTATCGACTATATGAAACTTCCTATATTTCCATGTCAAAATTTGAAATTTGATGGAATTTGTTTTAATCGGGAAAACTCTCCTACAACATGTTTACTGTTCGAATACAAAATTCCTAATCGTTCTTTATAGTAAACAAATCTTTTAAGATTTGACAAACGATTCTTTTGATCATCTAATAAAACCAAAGAAATCTCTTTGATTGTATCACAAAATTGTTTTGTTTTATTTTTAGTTGTTAAATTCTATTCAAATGATATTAGTATGCATTTAAAACATATTGAAAAATATGAAACACGAAAACTTTATTTGAACAGTTTACAATCACTTCTTATGACTTTTGTATCCATCAGAAAATTCAGAACAAAAATCATTATATTTAGAAAAATATCGAATTCTTATACAAGTAAAACAAATGTTTTAAACATTAAAAAAAAAAACAATTCTTTTTTTTTATAGGCAATTCTTGCATCTGAACGAAAAGATGATGAATTACAAACTCTGTTCTACAAAGATCTTAACGATTTGAGCACAGATTTTCCTTCTGAATGTTAGTTTTGATTAAAACTTAAATGAATATTAACAAAAGAGAAAATATATTTAGATATTGAATGTTTTTTACAAAAGCAATATAATTCTAAATTATATCCTGAATTACTTAAGGTATTGTAAAATTGAATATCTTAAACATTTTTTATCAGTATTGTTTTAGAATTTGATTAATTTTACCGGTGTTCGTTTGTCGAAATTCAATACTGAATTGAAATTGCCCATTGATACAACTGATTTAGACGATCTTAATGATTCAGAGTATGTTTGCTTGAAAATGCCATATTAGAAAACACGAATATTTTCAACCAGTGACTATATCGTCATCACCAGAGCTTCTAATAGTCTAGATTTAACAAAGACGATTCATGAGTTTTTGATTTTGAGCCAATTAGGAGCTGTGGTAGGAAAGATGAACACGAAAATAGAAATTAACTACGTAATACATTGTGATAATGAACAGTCGAATGCTAACATATAGGTTTGGGTGTTCAGAGTACAGATGTGCGAGATCGGGACCCAAAAAAATGGTCCCGCATATCTCTAGTTAAGAGAGTTCACGTCCAGTCATTATACTAAAGCACCTTCAAGTAACGATTGAAAAGCAAACCGACAGATGGAAGTTTTCCTTGGTTAGACCATAGTATGAATTTCTACAATACAATAAAACTTTTTTTATTATTATCATTTAGATTGTTTTACCAGAATTTTATCTAACAGACTATTATGGTATGTTTCTTGTTGCAATTATTGATGTTGGTTGTTCATCAGTAGCATTGGTAAATATCACTTTTAAACTTCAAATAAATAAAATTTAATTTCTCTAGAATCTTTTACCTAATTATAAATCAAATATACGTTCAACAGATCAATTATTATGTCTTGATGCAATGTCTGCGTTTGCATCAAATGATCATCTTATTGAAGCATGTTAATTATTTGAACATCTCTCATTATTAATAAAACTCTCAGCTCAATCATGGTATCAATATTCGGAATGGTTAACAACATTGTCAAAAATATCATGAAGCATATGAAGCACGTTTATCATTATCAGCATTACAAAAACAAATTGGAATGAATGAACAAAGTCAACATACATTAGCGGAAGTTGTTAGTCGACCAATAAAACAAGAATTCAATGAAAAAAAAAGAAGATTTTCATGATGAAAATGATGATGATGATGATGAACAACAAGAAGTCACTGTTGAAAAAGTTCATTTATCTATGACCATTCAGAGTAGCCTTTATTGAAGTAAAATCTTTCGAAAAATGGACATTTTTCTATTAATTTTAATGTAGAATGTAATTGATTTCTAAGTATTGTGTTAATAACATTGGTTGAATCATTGACTTTTCATCTTATTAGTTCCTACAGCTGTGAGAAACGAAAATGACAATTTGATCTGAACTTCCATTTACTATGATTAAAACAGAAGTTGGTACTTTCTAAACATTGGAAGGTAGAATTGGAGAATGTTTCAACAAACAAGTTCAATCTCATCTTACAAGAAAAAATATTGTTAAAAACCTGAGATCAAGTTTAATAAGTCACATATTACTAGAAAAAGTTCCTCATTGTCTCTTCACTTGAGACAATTGCTATTTGATCTGTTATGCTTAGTGAAAAGTATGCTTTGGTTCAATATTCTATATATTTTGTTTCTGCTCTATGAGTATAGAATCGTTAAACATCCGAATGATCGAATTTTGAATCTTGCTAACAATCTCTTTTTTGTGAGGAAACACTTGTTTTGGGTTATATTTCAACGTCAATAGGAGTTCGTTTCTATACCAAGGTAGCGTCTTGAAACATTTACTCTATTCGAATTATTATTAATTTTTCAGCAACAAAAATACATAAAAATTGTAGTCACAACCAGCAATATCTGATTATTTTATTCACTAGCACCTGTTAGATACTTAGGAAATGCATATGTTCTTTCAAAAAAGAATTTCACTTTTAGAAAAGATCGATTAATTGTTTTTTTCTTTCTAGGCTTATTCTCACTGAATTTCTACTATTCATTAGTCTTATGTTACAACAATATGGTGATCTTGCATTTCAAACATGTCGAGAAATCTTTCGTTGTTATTCAAAATTAACAGTGATACAAAATCTATTTGCCTTAACAGCAACAATAACACCAAATATTCGTTTACAAAAATTTTCTGTTTATTTATTACAAAAACGACCTAATTCACCAATACTTCATCATATGGTTGGTAATTTTGCATTGATTGGTGGCACGTATCATTTAGCAATCATTCATTATATGAAATTATTTCGTTTAACACCCGATGAACCACTTGTTTCATTATTACTTGCTATTTCATTTGTACATGTTGCTTGTCAAATATGATTATTAAAGACATCAACGTGTTTTGTATGCACTTGCTTTTCTTAAACAATATAGAAATTTACGTGGAGAATGTACAGAAACATATTATAATATAGGGTGTTGAATGCATTTTCTCTCATTACATTATGCTGCTGCTCATTTTTATCATAAATGTTTAGAAATTGAATCACTCATAGTTGACAGTGATGATATCTATGGATTAAAATATCAAACAGTCTATAATCTTGCTTTAATTTATAAAGCAAGTAAAAATGAAAAATTTACTCGACATATTATTCGAACCTATATGACATTGTAATTTCTAACGAATTGTTTTTTTTTCAAATAAATATACGTGCATTCAATAATAAATCATCAATGTTGACATGTAAAATGAAATAGTTTTAATGCTTCCCATACGATGGTTACGAATTCCGAGGAGTCGAGGGAGTCCAATAAATAAGAGCTCAGTAATCAGAATTATATGCTAATCATTCCATTCTCTCTCAGAAAGGGCATTAAAAATGGTTTGAGTAAGACTACGTTTTCTCAGTATCTTTCGAATGGTCTTTTAAACATATTCTGAAAATTACTTTTAGAATCAAAATGAGCAAGTAAGTATGGTCTAGAAGAATTAATTTACATTCTTATTTAGATTCTGAAGATTTATTCGCATCTTATTGAAAGGACTTGAGAAACTAGACTCTATATCTTAATATACTTTCACAAATTACAGTTTTGCATTCTTACTACTTACACCACAGCACCATTTAGAAGTTATTCTTTCGAAAGCAAGTCGCAAGAAAGGCTTTCACTATTGATGTATGCTAGGTTAACAGATGATGAAGTGTATGATTCAAAAACTTGAGCGACATTTGAAAGTATTCAAGCCTAAAACTGAAGTATTCTCTAGTTTAATATGTGAAGCAATATCAAAATTTTATTAAATAAAAGACTCTAAAGGAACTCTAGGCGACACTCATGCACTATGTTTAGTTGAATAAGAATGAAATCCACTTTTCAACATTTCCTGAAAAGCGATGTCATGTCGCCTTGATATCGAAGGTAAACATTGTTACTGCAGACTCAGGATAATAAATGAGTTTTATCTTCAGTTTTTTTAGGCTTTCTCTTGTAACTATACACTAGAATCTTCTAGAAAATTCGGATTCGTCTAGACCGTAAGAGAGACATTTTCAATATCCTCTACTGGTTACAACAAGCAAAAATCTAACGAGAAATGACTTCTGAATCATTTTTTGGAAAAAATTACAAGTATCTACAATATATCTATCGAAAGCTATTCATAAAAATAAAATAAAAAGATTTAAGCGTGATTGCTTCTATTTTTGGAGTGATAATATCCAAGAAAAGAAGAAAACCCTTAAATAAACTAGAAGAAAAATCGTCTCACTCCATCTAAATAACTCTTGGTCTTAAACATGTATAATTTCATTACCTTCAAGTCGGTATCGAACTTTTAATTTCATAAAATATAGTTGTGATTCAATGATACTTTACTAGGTAATGTAATCAATTCAGTTGATTTTAATTCTAAATTTAATGTTCGACGTACATAACAATTTGCAAAATCTTTTGATTCAAGTGCAAGAAAAACAACATTTCCCAGAAAAATACCCAGCTATTTCGCCAATTGCATTACATGTACTTGTCGACCTCAAATTTTCTTTATAGAAAATAAAATGAATGAATTATTTCAATAAATATATTTTTTTAAATTTACTTTGAGAACATTGAAAGAGTCGAACCATCCATACAAATATATTGAGCTGCAGCCAAAAATGATAAACGAAAAACTATACATGTTAAAAAATAAATACCTAAAAAAAAAACAAATTCACTTACTAATTAATAAATTATAGTTTCAAAAATCATATATAGATGATGATTTTTTTTTATTAAGCTTTTCTAAGAATTAATGCCCCAAAGGCTTTTTAATACTCCCATAATAGATAATGATTAGTTGGAGTTGGCTTATCTAATATACCTTTAATATAATATGATAGAAATACCATAACAAATTCAATTGTACACTGAACTGGTATAAGCCATGTTTTTCTTCGACCGAATCTTTGGTACTACTGGGTATTTCCATGGAGTCTATACTACAAAATACACAAGTATTTCCGAATTCCATGAAACTGTCAGGGTTTCTAGATTATGCTAACCTAAGACTTTCTGTAAAAGCAATTTTTCAAATTTCATTAATAAGCATATACATATTCAAGATAGTAAATTTTGCAATTTTTCTAAAAAAAAACAGAAAAATTAGGATTTTTTTGAAAAATGCACCTGGGGTTTCAAATGCAAAAAGTAATAATTATATGTACGTATTATATATCATTCTGTTGCTGTTGGTCTTGGCTACATTTTGGCTATAATAGACCGTGGCTTTCATGATACATTCCTTATATGATTTTTTCATTTTTACGACATACCCCCTAAATCATTGGATACCCTCGTCTAATAGAAAAAACATTGAAAATATGGAATTTTCAAGTATAGCCATATATACAATTTTGTAGAGTGTCATTTGCTCTGCAAAATACAATATATCGGAGCTTTCACTTTTTTGATCTGACAAAATGGGAACACACAAAAATATAAAAAAGCTCTTTTAAATATGTACGAGGCAGTCGGTACAAGTGTCGACGAAATTTACTCAATTGAAGTCATCGTATTATGCTCAACTTATGGCAAGTTGTCGAGGAAAAAGTTTAAAAAATTTTGACGCAAGCCGATTCAAAAAATATGATTCCATTCTCAAATAATTGAAATTTTTCTAAGAACACTATCATAAAAAAACGGATGTTTTTTTGCATACTTTTTGTGATAATCATATCTCAGCAATGGAACATCCATTTGCCTTCAAAACTTTTATCACAATTCCAAGTCAACTAGTTGTAGAAAAATTACTTGATAAGAGTGAACTATGGGATAGTTGGTTACTAGTGTCTGGTACGAAAAATTAGTTAATTTCGAGGTTTTCTCCATAAATTTGTCCACATGGCCAGATAATTCTAGGCAGTTGAATTTTTAGCTATAGAAATGTCTTATTGAGTAGCTATTCTGATATCAAAGTCAAGTCGTTCGGTAGTTCCTATGGCTTAAAAGATTCTTTGCAAAAACCTGATTTTGGCGAGAATATTCAATGTTTGAAGATGCTGATATCCTGAAATATGGAATATATGGAAGCCGGATTTGTTTGGTTTCAGAGCACATGCTGAGTACTAGAGAATTTTGCAAGGATTGGTCTGGTATCTTAGAGAATGGTCTCCAGAGCAGCATTGAAAGTCACCGAAAAATTACTCTTTTCCCATACAAATAATGCTCGAACTCAGTACCAATTTAATAGAAAAATGTCGTTTCATAGAATGAATTGTATTCAACATAAATTAGTGCTTGATCCTCAAATTGATTAAATAAAAACCTGTCTTGAAAATTGCCAAAAATTGTTTTTGAAAAATCTCCGTAGGGAGATACGGAGATTTCTCACCAAAATCCCTCTAGAGGGGGGGGTACGTCAATTTTCGCAAAGAATTTGTTTTTCTTTTTTCGGTGATTATTTTTATGGAAGATAATAGAGGGTAACTAGTTGATTTACACTGAGTAGAATTTCTTTCACATATTTCGCTTCTCTATGTATCTTTGAACCAACTGAAATATATTTTATGTAGAAAATGGATCATTTTTGGGTATCTTAGAATAGCTCTCGTGGAATCATTCTACAAAAACTCATGTGAGTTTTTTCACTATATTACAGCAATAAGTGTCTAGTCAAAGCCCATATAAGTCAGACTTCTAAAAGACTGTTTTCTTGCTAGACCAAGCCTTCACGAAATTGCGATATTCGTCAAAATCATGATTTTATCCAAAATTTGCTGAGCGACACAAACAACCTGATGACCTAAACTTTTTACCAAAGCAATTATCCAATGAGATCCTTCTACAGCCGAAGCATCAGATCTGTAGCGTGATTATTTCATGTGATACATGTACTCACGAAACCTCGAAAATGACTAATTTTTCGTGCCGGACACTATCAATCAACTATCCAATAGTATCACTCTTGCGAAGCGATTTTTCTATGACAACTACAACCAGTTGACTGGTATTTATGGTAAAAGTTTCAAACCAAATGAATGTTTCTTTGCAGAGATATGAATATCATGAGAAAGATAGAAAAAAAAATTTTTTTTCATACTAGATAGTGTTCTTAGAAAAATTTCAATTGTTCGAGAATGGAATCATATTTTTTGAATCGGCTTCCGACAAAATTTTTTAAACTTTTTCCTCGACAACCTGCCATAAGTTGAGCATAATATGATGACTTCAATTGAGTAAATTTCGTCAACACTTGTACCGACTGCCTCATGCATATTTAAAAAAGAGCTTTTCTATATTTTTGTGTGTTTCCATTTTGTCAGATCAAAACAGTGAAAGCTCCGACATATTGTCTGTTGTAGCGCAAATCTATGATTTAGGGGGTATGTCGTAAAAATGAAAAAATCATATAAGGAATGCATCGTGAAAGCCACAGTCTATTATAGCCAAGACCAGTAGGAACCTAATGATATATAATACGTTTATATAAGTATTACTTTTTGCATGTGAAACTCCAGGTGCATTTTTCAAAAAAATCCTAATTTTTCTGATTTTTAGAAAAATTGCTCTTATAGAAAGTCTTAGGTTAACATAGTCTACAAACCCTGAAAGTTCCATCTGATTTGGAGATGATCGACGTAAACGTGGTAGAGACCCCATGGAAATAATTCATGAATTATTTCCTTGAGTGAATATACAGACTTTGTCTTTACCCAAACTCTTTGTAGAATTGTAGTAATAAACTTGGCTTGAAAGAACTATATAGTTTGTTCATTGACACATTTAATGAACCAATTTTTTGCCGATCAAGTTGAGAATTTGAACAGGCCAGTCAAATCAAAAAAGCCCTACCGGTTCCAGGTATGATATATAGAAACGGTTCAAAAAATCACCGAAAACAAAAAAATGGAAAAGCTCTTTCAAAACTCTCAACTGTTGCCAGATTCATAATAAAAGATGAGTTGCCAGCTTTTGAATAATTTATAGTAGGAAAAAAATAGAGATCTGAGGTTTCCACTACAAAAAAGACCAAACGCTGGATAGCAATTCTATTTTAGTTTCAAGTTGTCAATAAAACATATATGTATCAGAGATTACTCCGGTTTTTCTAAATTCATGCTATGTTTAGAACTTATTTTGAATATGTTTTGCTTATAAGTTAGATTGAAAGCCCACAATATCGTCTATAGAACCACATAAATTGCAGGTTTTTATCTTATGCTATTAAGAGAGAGGCTTAATTTTACTAAGAATAATCGGATAGTGCCAGGATACAATATTATTTCCACAAAGAAAATGTTTCTGAGGCAGTTAAAGAGTACAATATTTGAGTAGAGACGACAAATTGTGACAACGTTGAAATGCGAGAAACATGTTACGTATTCTATTAATGATAACTTTCACAGTTCGAAAGCTGTGTTACAATGTTCATATTACGTGGTAAATTCATTACTCATTAAAGCCATACGCTCTTTAATGTTAATTGTGAAACATTGCACGTTAAAACATCTTAAATTAGCATAGACCGCAATGAAATCATATGTAAAAGAACACAAAAGCAGCTTTCAATCAACAAATGTTCAAGGATCGATCTCTCATTGGATAGATGATCCACATCAAAACGAACTCATTTTTAGACGAGGAGACGTATATGCTGAAGAAATCAAAGAACCTCTAATCGATGATGGAACAGACGATTAAGTTTGTGATAATGCCGATAATTAATATATTTTTGTCATTTGGTTAGTGGTAGTTGTCATTAACAGAATAAGCATGTTTATCGTAATATTTCAAGTTTGTCACAATTTATTGTCTCTATTCAAATACTGTACTCTATAATTACGTCAGAAAAAAAGAACTTTTTTTTCGCAGTTAAATTTTTATACTGTGTCCTTCAGTCTGATTAATAATGCATTTTCTCATAGATTTTTAAGATTTGAAGGAAAATAATATTGTGTCCTAGCGCTATCCGATTACTTCTAGTAAAATCGATAAAAGAAATTCTTCGAAAATCTCTTCTGTCATTATACTAAATTAGCACTGTTAAGTTGAATCCATGACATTCATCATGGTTTTGACTGTTGGATTTATCGATATTGAAAGCAACCGCAAATTCATGCAGTTTTACAATCTCCGTAAAAAAGAAGCTACTGCTGTCACGATAGTATTTTTGAAACATTTTCTACACCGCTAATTCAGTCGACTCCAAAAGTCTTAATGAAATATTCTAATTGAAATTAGTTTTTTATATTCAGTGATTAGCAGCACGTCCTATACATTTCTAAAATGACAAGACTACATTGAGTCCAAATATTTTCAGATCCGGACCAATCCGACGGGCTCTACATCGGAATAATGCATTCTACACAAAGCAAACACTTTAACCTGTGACACATCAAAACATCGACGCTTAAAGATTCTGTATTCATCGAATAAAAAAACAACAAGACACATGATTGATTTTGTAAATAAATGAAAAATGATATTCTTTCATTGTTCGTTTATTCATATCATTCGATAATTGAATTCCTCAAATTTCGATAAACTAATGTACATTATCTTTTCTTATGTGATTAAAATAACGTTTAAATAAATATAATATCTACTAAGATTTTTCATTCTGTCATCCATTGAAACAAAATTTTATTAATATAAATATTAAAAAAAGTATTTATAGTCGACATATGTTAGACTCTTGATGAATTCAATTTTGCTGACGGGCCACGAGTATTTTTAGACGGAGAACTTGGTGTGTTCGGCATTGATGGAGTATTAAGAAAATATTTAAGAAAAAAAAACGATACAGCCATATTTACAGCCATCCCAAAAATAGAACCAAGACCATTAATTGACCTATAAGTTTAATATTAGAATAAATAGACTTGTTGTTTTTTTTCTTTCATCAAACTTACCAAACAAACCAATAGTTTGATACACAAGCAGCAAAATCTACATTTGGCATTTTTTCAACTTATTATTAAATATGGTTGGCAACGATTTTGTGACACTTGTTCGATCTGAAAGTAAATGGCATTGAAAAAAGAAAACAAACGAAGATTTATAAGTTAAGCGTTTCTCCACTTATTTTTCTCTTATTTTTCATTTTTGTTCTTAAATCCAAGAAAAAAAGAGTTTGTTTTCATTTCATAACTCTCAACAGTTTATTCACATGATTCGAAGAAAGAAACATTAAATGCAATTTACGATCATATGCATTATTTCATCACTTAAGTAAAAGAAAAAAACTTGTTGAGTGTAAGACAATCTTCTGTTGAATTTGGGTGTGGCAACCATGCAGAAAATAAAATTCAATTATGAATAAAACAAAATAACGTTCGAAGCTCTTCAAAACTCATTACTCGATTTATATGGTTAATCAAATTAAGTAAACTTTGACATTTAAATTAATGAAATCAAATATAAAAAAAATGTAAGATGTCCTAACAATTACATCAATGATAATTCATGCAAACAACTGATCATGATCTTTGTAAAAATAAAATACATTAGTTTTTTTTTTTTTCTAACAAAGTTATATACCAGACATAGGAGATATCATCAATATCTTTTTAAATAAAAAAATAAAATAGATGTTGTTTATTCAATATCAATGAGTGACACATGATCTCAAATGTGAGCTTTATTTAAACAAGTAGACTACACAATCGGATGTGATTTTTGTCAATAGACCAATGCACATCGATAGATTACCTCGTTTTATACTGCTTCTATAGGCGAGTCGGACAGGAAAAAAAAGAAGAAGAAGAGAGTAAGCTAATCGTGAGTATAAATTGTTTTTTGAGTACACATTTCGTCTTCATTGTCTCTTTCTATCAACAATTAATCTTCCGGGTACAAAATATTTACTTAACCTGAGCTTATAGCACGATTGAACAAATACAAATGATTCTTTTTATCTTTTACTTGAAAGAAAAAAGCATGTTTCAGCTTTGTTTTCTCTATTTGATTTTAAGTATTCAAAGTAAGGTTCTTTGTTTGTATGATAGTCACTAGATGGTTTCTTTTTATTATTGTTTAGAAGTTATTTCAACGAAGGATGAGTTTGTCTGCCCGAAAGATGGTCGATGGCCTCATCCGTTAGATTGTGAAAAGTGAGATTTGATATATTAATACCGAAGAACTATAAAAAATATGTCTTTCATTAATTAGATATTATACTTGCAATTCAGGTATCAGTGTTGAAGGATGGTAAGTATAAAATCTAGAAAGACAAAACAATCAGATTTTAAATCATAGAAGGTATTTTTATTCATTGTGTTTTTTTTTCAATTAGATTAACAATAAAAGTGTATAGCACTTCGTAAAACGTAAATTTCGAAAAATAGCTGAAATCCAGATAATGATTTTAATAGACATTGGAATTGTTTATAACAAAATTTCATAAATAAACTATGATAACAAAGTTTATAAAAGTCGGCCATGGCAGTTCTCAAAAGCTTTACTATCATAATTCATCTATGAAATTTTGCTATAGAAGACTATATTGAGCTAGGCAATTAACATAATAGAAAAAAAAATATTGTAGTTAAATTTTTTTCCACCATCGTATATCCATAATGCAAGTTCGTACTAGAAAATCAAATAAACTTCATTATTCCTAAAGCGATAGAAGCAACCATCAACTCACAATTGTAAACAGTACGGACGTTTTTTTTACCGGTTGAAAAAATATAATAGACATGCCTTTGTTTTTTCTCTAACGAAATATGATGAGAGCAAGTTTAAGCGCACTTATCCAAATAGTCAAACAATGTTTTGTTTTCTTCTGTTTGACTATACGATTTTGTTTTTTTTAATTAAAGTGGATTTCACATTGTAAACAGCACAATTAAAACTATGTTACCCGAGCCAAATTTCTCAGGTGACTTAATTAATGATCTGATATAAGCTTGGACTGTCATGTGTAGAGAAACATGAGATTGTTCTGTCAAAATTTGAAGCTTAATCATCAGCTGCCGAGCAAAATGAGTGTTTTTTTGAAGTCACTTCCGTTAATCAATTATTCAAAATAATCTAACAAATCAATTGATTACAACTCTGCATCTACCATAGAAAAACTAGCAAACTACTAGTAGAAACTCTTATAGAACTTCTTGTGTAAAGCTTTCATTTCAATGAATTTCACAGTATTGAAATAACAACTTTAGTTATTTATCTCATTAAAAAATGGCTCAATTTGAAACGATTTTATATAACAATCATAATTTGATTATTAATTAGTTTTATACATAATATCACAGGTGTGGTAGCGGTATGACCTATGATCCTGATCATCAACGATGTGATTTATCAAAAAATATTGAATGTAAAGATGGTGAAAGACCAAGTTGGACACCACCGGAAGGATGTACATAATGTTTATTTATGATTAATATAAAATTGATTTACTTTAATATATTAAGGGGGACAAAGTGAAAGTGTAACAAATAATATTGTAACAAAAACGACGACATTATCTCATGATGATGATAATGATGATGATGTTGAAATTAAAAAAAAGACACGAGTATCAAAAAATCGTAAACCTACAACTAAACCAGCAACTATGTCAACAAAATTAGCACGAATTCGAGTAACATTATCAATGTCTGAACTTGTTGAAAATAATGATTGTACATTTCAAGGAAATATGCCTGATCCAAATAATTGTCAATGTAAGAATTCAAATAGAATTTATTTTTTTATTTGTTTGTTTGTTTTTTAAGCTTATTATACATGTAAAGATGATGTTATAAAACGTATTCATTGTCCAGAAAAACAATTATTTGATGATGATTTACGAATATGTAGTGATTATCGAAAAGTTTTTTGCGGAAACCGACCAGTAAATGAACGTGATCTTGATCCATGTAAAATACATTTTTCTATTTTATTTTTCAATTGAAATATTTGAAGTTTTTATATAGGTCTTGGTCAACAAAATGGATGGTATGCTGATAATGAAAATCAATGTCGATCATATTATTTATGTACAGAACAACGTAAAACTAAAATGGGCGAATGTTCATTAGGTTCGAAATGGAATTCACAAAAACTTCGATGTGATGATCCAAGAAATATTGTTGCACCTTGTAAAAATATTTTTGATTAAGTTTTTTTTATTTCAATTAAAAATTTTTCTTTGTTTTTTAGGTGGAGTTCGTAGTAACAATGGAATCTCAGTGTTTCCTCAATATTATTCAATAATAACTATAACTTTTTCTATTTTTTCCTTCTTGTTAACATTCCCATGAATTGTTTTATGTCATATATAATAATAAAACATAATTTAGTGACGGACGTTTTTGATGTTTGTTTAGTAAATGATAGAAAACAAAAGGAAGCATACAATGAAAAATTTGTGCCTGTATTTAGTGTACCTGCGACCCTTGTTTTTATGCAGAACAATGGCATTTGTCTGCTCATTTTTATTTCCGAGTCATGTTGTTGTCTAACATGACAATTTTCTTTCTTTTTTGTTTTACCATATTTTTAAATGAATATGTGAAGAGAAAAAAAAAGGAATATTAGTTTTCATGGTTCGATACACTTTCATACATTTGACATAATGTTTATTGACATTTACTATTATTTTTTTGTTTTTTATTTCAATTATAAAATTTGCAATCAATCTTATCATGATTAGTTTGATAACATTTTCTTGTAAGTAAATAATACAATTACAAAGAAAATGACTCTTAATTCTTATCAATAACATTCTCAAATTTGAAGAGTAATTTGCTTCATTTTGTTTATTTGACTATGCATATATAGTCATGATTTAGATATTTTTTTTTTGTGTTAAACAAATGAATATTTATATTTCTAATATATAATGAAAATATGATATTCATCTCAGGCTCTATTTTTCATATTTTTACATATATCATTCTAGAGGGTACTACACTCTTCTTCAAAGCATTCTATATCTCTTGATTGCATGACAAAAAACAACAAGATCCTCTTGAAGATATATAATGAGATACATACTCACTCGTTGCATAGATTAACGAACTATTTATCTCGTGTGAATTCCATTAAAGAATAGGACAAAAAAAAAAAGGAAAGTTGATTACAACAATGGTTGAGTTTTTCCTGAAAAAATCTTTTGTAATCTTTTTTCTTTTTCTCGAGAATTCCATTAATATTGACGTCATAACATTTTTGAATAGGTGAAAAGAGAAGAGCACGTCAATAATCAAAATATATCGTAGCATTTTCATTAAGATTCAATAAAAAACAAAAGTACGATTAATATCAAATTGCAATTGATTCAGAAGGCGGGGGGGGGCAGGGCGGAGAAAGGAGGAGAAAAGAAGAAAAAAAATCCGTACTTCACTGCACTCCAAGAATATGTCAAAGCTATCCTCTAGAACGTTTTAGCTATCTCAAGTCGACCATTAACTTGTGTTACAAGTATATCAGTTTGAATTTATTTTATATAAATTTGTTTAGTAATAAAATCCAAATATTTCATTAGGCTTGAAGTATTTGGTATTTATTGTGAGCCAAACTTATATACAATGAACTTGAATTAATAGGTTCATGACACACATATTGATAATAGACTTGAAATAGATAGAAAGTTCTAACAGATAGCGCTGACATACCCTTGTAGTACACTGAAGTACGTAGTTAGCGGTTATTCTCTTTTTCATTGATTATATAAACAATGAGATTATGTAGAATAATATATTGTATTATCATTTCATGTATAAAACAGTAAAGAATAGGCGTTATGAAGAATAGAAACAGAACAGCTGATGATAAGACCTTCCAGTTCGTCGTATCTTATGAGTCATTATATACTTGTCATGTTGTAGGAAAAGCAATAAATATCTTGTTCTCTTTGCCTTGTCTTGCTTGTTGATGGTCCGATACTTACCTCATATTCTATTCAAGGAAACCTACTATATACATGCGTCTGATGAAAAATACTACGTCTTTTATTTACTTTAGTTGAATTAATTTTCGATTAATTGAAATACAATGAATCGAAATGATGATGATGGTGATGTTACTACTGTCGATTCTTCAACAACAAAATTAAATAATTCAATATCTCGATCAGCAAAAATAGTTTTTCTACTTATATGTTTATGTAATATGATTCAAAATGCTATTGTTGGTGGTGCAAATAATGCTATAATGACAACACTTGAATCCGGTTTTTATATGACATCAACAGAAACAGGTTTATTTCAATCAGTTTATGAACTTGTTGCAATATTTACATATCCAATAATTGGTTATTTTGGTGATCGTAGTGGTCGAAAAGTACGTTGGATAGCTATATCAATGGGTATATTAGCAAGTGGTTTTCTTGTTATGTCAGTTCCACATTTACTTGAATCAAAACGTGGTAAACCATCATTAGATCCACGTGTTGTAGATCATCTAACATTATGTAATCGAAATCGAACAATAAGTGTTTGTTCATTTTCGAATAATCTTAGATTTTTAAGTCAGTTAAAATATGTTTTTTATTTGTCAAATATTATTAATGCATGTGGATCAGCTGCTTTACCAACATTAGCTGTAACATTAATTGAAGATTTATTTTCACAAGAAAAAGCACCTATAGCTCAAGGTATATTATTTTGATTGATATATAGCATATTAATATAAATTCCATTTTTCAGGTATCTATTATGCAGTTGGTGGAATTGGTATTGGTCTTGGTTTTCTTGCTACTTCACAATTCCTTAAAGTTTATACATATATAAAGAAACCTGTTTGGTTAACACCAAACTATTCCGAATGGGTTGGAGCGTGGTGGCTTGTTTATGCATTAGGTACATGTCTGAGTTTGATTATTTGTGTTCTTTTATGTTTATTTGATATTCGTCGACGTCATTATTATTTTCCATCAAAAAAAGCTAAACAATCCTTAATAAATCCAACATATATTGTAAATACAACAACTATAATTGATGAAGCTCGTATATCACATACAAGTTCATCAATAACAAATCTTAGTGTAAGTATAAATGGTATTCAAAATGAATCATTATTAATAATAGAACAACCAATTCCAATTATAATCGAAGATGAATCATTAAAATCCAAAGATATATTTTTTGATATATTATCATTAATAAAGCATTTACTTTTTAATTTATGTTATATGGGTATTACTGGTTGTGCTGTTATTGAAGCATTATTAATAAAAGGTTATTTAGCTTTTTTAAGTAAACATATTGAATATCAATTTCGTACAACATCATCACATTCAAGTGTTTATATGGGAATTATTTCATTATTTTCAGTTATTTTCGGTACACCTTTAGGTGCTTATTTTGTCAAAAAATTTGATATGAATGGTCGACAATGTGCAAAATTTTGTTGTATTATTCTTGCTACATCATCTGTGATATTTCTTGGTTTAATGCTTCATTGTCGTGAACCAACAATTGGTATAATAGATTAGATTTTTTTCTTT
Source organism: Rotaria sp. Silwood2 (assembly GCA_905329745.1). NCBI lineage: Eukaryota > Metazoa > Rotifera > Eurotatoria > Philodinida > Philodinidae > Rotaria > Rotaria sp. Silwood2. Next base: position 120,398 of record CAJNSZ010000256.1, on the reverse strand, counting down.
CTTTGTTTAGAGATATATAAGATTAATAATTTTAATAGGAACAACACATTCCATGCCTGTTATATCAACAGCATTTGATACAGATTTTTTTGATGAACCTTTAATTGAAGCAGATCGAAATGAAAGTCCATGCAAACGAAAATGCAGTAAGAAATTAAAAAAAAAAACAACAAAAAAAACGAGTTTTTCTTTTTAATTTTATTTATTTAAGAATGCGATATGAATATTTACCAACCAGTTTGTGATTTAGCTAACCAAGAAACTTATCAAAATCCATGTTTATTAGGTTGTCGAAAAATACTCAAAGGAAAATATGCTGATTGTTTATGTTTACCAGAAAATAGTACTGTTAGTGTTGGTAAGAAATTATATATAAATATTTGAAGAAAGAAAGATTTTACAAGATCTTAAAAAGAATTTTCATGAATAATATTTATTTTTCCATTGAATTTTATATTTCTGAAAAGAAAAGATTTTATAGATTAGCGGTTCCCTCACTATTTACGAATATATTTCAGCTATTCATAATGTTAATTTCATTGAAGTCCATAAACCCTGGATAGAATGGTGGCCATTTTACTGTAGCTATTCAAGCGATGAAAAATTTCTTGATTTTATTGGTAGACTGTCACTCAATAGTACTTCAATGAATCAAGCTCAAAATTTTATGAAAGCTTTGTCTGTAGTTGAACATTATTGTTTACAAATCTTAGACGTAATTTTTTTCTAAAAGAAAACAGCATGCCAATCATCATCGTGTTAATTCGAAGGACACAAAGACATTCAGAAAACAGCAATCTTGTAGCAAATTACATGATCTTTTGAGTGATGAAAGACTTTTGACAGTTTTTTTTTTTCAAATTAAAAAGCTTAAGCAAAACGAAGAGTCCATCATTATAATTCTCGTTGGATTTAAGCTACTGAGACAATCTTCTGCATGTATAGAAACTGATATCTGCTTGAGAACAGGAAAACTTTTCCCCAGTACTGTAACTAAAGTAATTCGATTCCATGACCTTTTCAAAAAAGTGTTATTATTGTGAAGTAATTGAAAGATGTTATAATAAAGTATGATATCTTTGAAAATTGTGAATTAATTACAAGTACTCCTAAAAATCATGATTGAGAAAGTTCTCATTTGAAACTTGATTGATACTTTCAATAAAGTCTATTACAGCAAGTATAATCAGAATATAAGAAAGAAGAGTTCTGTTCAGTGTTTTTTCTATGTGCAATCAATTGAATATTTCTTTTAGAATAAAACGATTAGCAATAGAAAAAAGAAACTCGATTAAATTCTAGCTTTAAATCACTTCGAAAGCAATAGTAAATCTATCAATTAAAATTCTAAAAGATTAAACCATTGAATCTGTCAAGTACAGATCCTTAATTCAGAAGACTAATAAGTTTAACCTATAGAACTTCTTAAATACATTTATTCTTTTACTTTTACTTAAGGTCGATGTAAAGAACGTAAATGCACAATTAATTTAGTACTTACATTATGTGGCGCATTTATTGTTATTTTTATGTCGTGTTGTGTTATTATTCCAGCACTTAAATGCATATTAGATAGTGTTGAACCAACAAGTCGAGCATTTTCACTTGGTTTTAAATCAACAATAACAAAATTACTTGGTTATCTACCAGGAACAATATTATTTGGTACAATTATTGATCGAACATGTAAAACATGGATACGTGAAACATGTGGTTATAAATATCAATGCAAACATTATAATAATAAACGTATGGCTATATCGTTAGCATTACTTGGATTTGGTTTTCGAAGTTTATCAGCTTTATTATGTGGAATATCTTGGTATGCTTATGGTAGAAAGTCTGATAAAAAACAAGAAAATAAATCAAAAATTATTACAACAACAACGACAATAAGTACGATAACAACTGTTGAAATGTGAGAAATTATAATTGTATATTGTAAGAATTCAAATACATTTTCTAGTCATTTCTACTGAAATCCTTTTTTGTTTGTGAATTAGATCTACGTTGTTTTATGTACCAGTGAATATATTTAGCCCATACCAAAAGCATTGAGAGTGATACTTTAATACCGTATAGTAAACTTAAAGAAACTTTCTTTCTATATAGAGTGATAGAGAGAAAAAAGCTCTATCTTTCTATGTTATTTGATCATACTTCAACAAATATCATAATAATAAAATTTCGATAAGATATGTTTTGTTCGCATATGTCACAGTTTTATGAATCCTAGTGAGTATTTTTTGAATAAGTTTTGATAGAAACAAGATAGAGAAGTGCGGTTTTCACCGTTGGAAAAAGGAAATGGCGTATTATACGTTTTTTTAATATTGATTTCTGAAGTATTTTTATTCAATTTTCTAACAGTTGGAAAAATATCTTTTTTTTTATAATAAAAAGGAAAAAGCATAAAAGTGAGCTTTTCACAGATTTTCCTAGAAAATCATATTTGAGACTTGACTAGAATGCGTATTATTCATCTTAGCCTTCCAAAATTGGTAGATCTTTGATAAATGCTGTGAATTTATACTTGATAATTGAAAATTTACTGTAAACAACTTACCATATAAATTTGTTCTTAAAAAGATCAATTGGAAATCTTACAAAAAAAATAGATCGGGAAAATCTGGAATACACGATTCGATACGTCTTCATCTTTGGTTTCCAACAGTGAAAACCGCACTTCTCTATCTTATTTCTATCAATAGTTATTCAGAAAATACTCACTCGCAATTTTTTCAAATGAGCATTAATACAAGCAGCACATAGGATAACGAAACATATCTTATCGAAATTTTATTATTATAGAAAGAAACTTTCTTTGAGTTTACTATACGGTATTAAAGTGTCATTCTTACTACTTTTGCTATGCCCTAAATATTGTATGTCTGTATATGCTTGTGTGTGATTTCAAATGTCGTTGATAATTTATTGAAATAAAAAAGTAGAATAGATTTCAAAAATCTATTTGAATTTCCAACAAAAAGAACATTCGAATAAGAAAAAAAAGAAATTTAAAAGTATTGATCTTGCTTATCTTTTCTTAATTAGTAGACTTGTTTAGTTTTAACTTTTTTCAATTAAAATATGAGCTTGCAAATGCCAAAGCATAGCTTTATACCAATAAATCTGTATTTAAAATCAATCAAGTAGTTACACTAAACATATTGAACGTACAGCTCGGTCTCCGTAAGAATAGCAAAATACTAAAAGGGTTCGTCCGCATTCACCTTCGGCGTCTAATTATGAGCGATTTAGTAGATTTTCGATTTATTTGTAGGTAGTTCTCTAAAAATTAAATGATTAAATTTCAGCCAAAAAAAATGCTCCTTCAGTTTTCAAAAATAGTTCTTTGTCGTAGATCTGTCACAACAATCAAGTTCGACTGAAACTTTCAGAATCTTCTAAGATCAATTAGATCTAAGTATAGGCCAAGTTTTAGAATCAAACTTCGTTATTTGGTCTTCCGTAAGAACTTAAAAGTGCGTAAAAATGTCAATAAATTGGTCAAAACGTAGCATTGAAAGCCAATGGAGATGAACTTTTTTACGCTTTTTTCTATTCTCACTGTGACCTTCTTATGAGTTTAATATAAGAAGAAACGGCGAGTACCATTTGGAGCAGTTCTCTCGTTCGAAATTTTTCCTCAGTTTATTATATGAAAGTAATGAAATAATCTTTGAAAAGCCTACAAAATTAGGTTGAACGAAACTTGTGGTCAGACTTTACCCGGTGGACAAGGTTGTCTATTTTGTTATCTTGGGAAGTATTTTAGACCAGTCAGAAACTATAGATCACGATTAGAATTTGAATATAGGCTTAGAATATTGTGTGTATGTTTGAAAAATCTGAACAATTATTTTTAATAATGAGCCAATAGATTTTCGTGTACTCTGTAAGTCCCTTTGCAAGGATGCTAAAAATTATCGGATTCGATCGTTTCGTAGAACAGACATTTCTCTACAAAAATATGATATTGAACTAAGCTGTAACTTTTACCCAAACATTTTTTCAAGAGCTCCTTTCAATGCAAAATGATTGTTGGTTTTTCAGAAATGAGCATTTAGGGAAAACGAAAATTGAGGTGTCATATAAAAATAAAAATAAACTTCAAATAATGCATTTTTCAGGGTAGCTTCTGATCTATACTTTTCAAAGATTATTCCATTACTTTCAAACAAAATTTCAATACCAATATTTGAAAAGAGTATCCAAATTCTTAACTTTTGGCTTGTCGAAATTATCTTTTAGTGAATCAAAAGCAAATAAACACCTTGTCTGAAAATTTTTCGATCACTCATTATCTTTCAATCAAACACTGTCACGATTTTCTAATTTTTGGACAGAATTAATAAAAGTATTATTTGACTTTTTCTCGTCATCGAAATGGTTGGTCATGGCTTCGCATCAGTAGGCCATGAGCTCGAATACCTTTAAGTTCATCTTAGTCTTACCGAGACTTACTCATATCAGAGATGAGATTGGCTAAGATTTTCGAAAAATTTAAAGCAAAACAGAATTGTTTTTTAATTTCACTAGAGACAACTAAAATTACGTAGTTTTTATTTCAACTTGTTTGTCTTATTTCAAAACAATTTTCATCTATTATTTAAATAGAGTAGGTACTAAACTTATTTAACAAGTGTTCTTTCGATTGCGCGTAAGTGTTAAAAAGAAGCTAAAGAGAAAAAATTGTTTCTAAAAAAAGTATAACGAAATAAAAACTACTATCAAGTTCCCCCAAAGACAAAAATTACTTTTTTAGTACTTAGAACGGGTAAAAATAATATTGTTTATACTACATTAAACGATAGAGTAAACAGCCCTCAATAAAATGAAACATCTCCAAGTTCTCTTTTTTATCTGTATCACAGCAACGCCTAATTTTGTAGAGAATGGTTTGCTCTATCTAGTCTATATAAAATTATATTTACCTTCTCTAGATGATGAAAAGTTAGCCTTCTGGTATTTCAGGAATAATAGTCCTCCACGGTTCACTCTCAACATTTCAACAAATAAGCAAAATCAATCGACCTATAAACACTGAGTAAAAAAATATTTAACATTCTTTCATATTTGTTAATTATCCAAAACTCTAGTTGAGTGATATTCATATGTAAAATCTGCAAATATACTTTAAGTTCTGTGCTGTTATTGTTTTTTCTTTCTTTTCTTTTTTTTAAACAAAAAAAAACAATCACAATATGAACTTTCTTCTTGTTATTCTTTTTTTTCTTTTATCGGTGATGATGTTCAAGAAAAAAGAAAACAAACAAATGATGACATAGAATCATTAATTTAAGCTTCTTCGCCTTCATTTTCTTCTTGATTGATATTGAAGTATCGTAATTCATATGCATCTTTTGAATTAGCAATAACACGTAACCAATCACGAAGTTCATGTTTTTTTAAAAATTTCTTTGTTAAATATTTCATATAGCTAAATACAATAAATAAATTGAAAAATATTAATAAATGAATAAAAATTTTTACCGTTTCGAAAGAGAAACTTCCGATGTAACACTTATTTTAGCTTTAGCCTTTTCAATACCGACAACACCAGTTAAATTTGATGTTTTACCATTGATCTTCATTTTTTCATGTAAAAATCGTTCCTGAATAAAATTATAAAAATATTTTTTTAGAAAAAAAGAAATCGAAACAAACAAAGAAAAACTACGTACAAATGCATTAAGATCAAAAATACCATCTTCAACTGGATGTGTACAGTCGATATAATATTTAATAACCTTATGTTTCTTTTTAGCACCACTTTTTGATGATCCTGTCGATTTTTTAGTAACTTTAGTCGAAGTTTTAGCCAATGATGATATTAATTTAGTACTTGGTGTAGTAGCCTTTGGTTTTGTTTGAACTGGTGTTGGTGTTGTAGTTACCGGTTTTTTAGTTAATTCAGCTTTCTATGTAAATTTTTAATATAAATAAAATGAATAATCAAAATAAAATAACAAAGACAAAAAATTTACTTCAACTTTTGGTGGAGCTGGAGTTGCTGTAACCGATTTTTTACTAGCAGCTGAAGCTTTTTTTGTAGCTGATGTAGCTGTTCCTGTTGTCTTTTTGTCAGTCATGTTGGAATTTTTATTTATAAAGACTAAAAAAGATCTAAAATTAATTCATAAAAGAAAGTATTCATAGATCGAAAAAAAAATAAATAAATGAGAACCAACAAGACATCCAATCTCTTGCGTTTTGATTCAGTTTTATTTACTTCTTCCAAGTCCATGTTTTCTATTGGTTTTGTTCAAATCCATATATTTCTTCATAGAAAATCAATGGAATTTGAAGATTTTTGTCATGTAAAATAAATCAAATATTTTATATTTTATATATTGAGATTTAAAAGATTATTTCAAGATTTGAATAGAGGTCGCTAGTATACTAGACACAAGTATTATTATACACCAACAGAACATTGTCTAGATGAAAAAGGCATATGCTGCAAAATACACAAAAAAACCGATAGTCGTATACAACATCACACATTCAAATACGGATAAGACATACGGCTGTCGTACACGATTGTACTGCTACAGTATCTATTTTATTATATATTGTGTGACGATCGTAATGCTTGTCCTAGGTGACTATAGTGACTTTTAATTCATGTAGTACTAATGTGATATATACCTCTAATGAATTTATTGAATTCAAGGTACCAGTCAACTGAGTCAGTTGTCACTGTGGGACCCTGTTACTAATATGTCACCGGATCTTGACTGAGTATCTTGCTGAGAATTGTTGCAATACCTAGGCACCTATGAGATATCTGTCCAATTTTTATAGCATTTAATGGGAACTTTTTCAACAAGTTAATAGATTGAACATTTGAAAGCATTTTGTAATGAAGTACTGAAAAGCCGTAAAGTACTTTAAGGTACTGTAATATCCAATATTGTTGTGTGATTCCAAAATGAACTTGACTTTCTTCTCTAATTGATAGTAAATTTATGATTCAAAGTTCAGAATGTGTTACTTTTACATCACTTATTCAATTGGTATATCCAAATTGATTTATATCTTGAAATCTCATCGAATTAAATGGATAAGTGTTATTAAGATTTAATTTTTTCAGATAAATTTTTTTTTTCTATTTCGAATCAAATTTCGACACTCTGAAACTTGGCATTATGCGCCATTCAAAATTTTATGATTAAATCCAATCGGATTTAACTTCGAGCATCTAATTTTACATGAAATTAAATTTTAAATGAACTCATAGATTTATCACTTCAGAATCAATGCGAAAAATCATTTTCAAAATTCCGAAACTAAAATAATAATCTTATCAATTAATGATTAGCTGTTCGAAAATCACGTAATCAATACTACTTATCACTTACTTCAAAAAAAGTCACCTATTTACATAAGAAAAACTCCATTTTCCTGCTAAATAGTCTCTGATCTACTTTCAAAAATCCTTTTTCGGCACCAGTTTTACCAGAATATACTCAAAAGCTAAGACTAAAAGAATGTCTTTTCTTCTCAATTTCCATACAATCTGATTAGATAGTTACTATTTCAAGCGTCAAAGGTTTAGCTGATCATCTATACCTAATCCTCTTTTTATTGTTGAATTAATGTGAAAACAGGATTTAATATGAGAGAATGACGTTGACAGTAATTCCCATTTTCGTCGATTCCAATATTGCCGAATGAATTCATAAACGAAAACAATTCTGCATCAAATATGATTCATTGTATATGTAACATTTTATTATAGTCTATTTATCTATTACAAAATCTATTAAGTTTGTTGCCTGTTCGAAAACACATGCCATTAGAAGAAGGCTTCGGGTGTCTTAATTTTCACTGAAAAGACGTATGGTGGCAGTGTAGTCGCTATATTTTGTCGGAAACTCAGTAGTGAGCTTCGAAAGCACCCGTTGAGGGATATAGACGCTTTTCTCTTTACATTGACATCTATACACCGAAATGCACCAACTCGACAAACAACTCTAGGAAATATAATCATAGCAAATATTTAGTCTGTAGCCAAACTTAACTTTTTTTCAGAGCAAAGCCAAAACAGCATGATTTTTCGAACAAAAAAATCTATGGGAGGAGAATAACCTAAACTAATGTCCGCGCCAGAATAAAAGAGGGGTGAGTGTAAGCTCAATAACTCGACAACCGCAATACCTAGCTACCTGCGGTTTTCACCAATCGAAAGAGGAGGAGCGGGCACGTCTTTNTAAAAAGTAGTCCACTATGTAGAGCATAATTTTCTGTTTCTAATGGTGTATCATGAAGAAAATTTAGCCTTAAAATGGGCGCACACTACATCGTGAACAATGTGTGATTGATCAATTTTGGAACAGTTCAAAAGGGGTGCTGTGATTATGTTGACAATAGAAATGGAATACATCAACAGTTTGACTTGAAATTTTGTATCTGTATACTAGAGACTATGGGATACAATGTGGCAAAAACAAGACCATTCTAGCTTATTTAGTTTTTGAGACATGAACAAAACAAAAAATTCACTGAGGTGGTTGATCAATTTTGATATCCACGGTATGTATTCACTATTATGACATTTGGCACCAACACTGTGTTCCATTCCAGTTTCATTGCCAACAAGCAAATGTATACTTTTTGTTGCCGTTTGTGGAATGAACTAAATAATATACTTTCTTTTTATATAAAATGAATGTTTGAAAACCGTACTGTGATTATGAAAATATCTACCCGATGTCGATTAGCTGTAATTTCAGGCCCAATTGCGTAAAATCATACCCTTACAGGACACTATTCTCATGTGTCTAAATGTATTCTCTCTCGATTTTTAACAATGCTTATGCAATTCTATTTATTAAGACTTTTCTCATTCCAAAAAGTTGAGTTTTGAAATAACTAAAAGAGCATATCGCTTAAGATGTCTACTTTCAAATATTTAAACATATTATGTCAAGCACAATTCTATACGCTGTAATGAACACTTATCATCGGTATATAATGTTTAAAACGTCGATTATCTGCAAAATCTCTGATGATTATTCAAAGTTTTAGAACTTTCAATGACCCGAAAAAGTTAAAGAGAAATCCTTTAACATCATCTAAAGGAACTATCAATTCTACACTTTAAAATATACTGAAAAAATATTGATACAAACCGAGAGTCTATTTAGGATCTTGATCTCTTTGAACACTAAAGTTCAAAAAGGTACAAAAAAATTTATAAGTTTACTTTTATACGCTCAAAATATTCGGACCCGATCGAATCGAAATAGGATAGTTGCCTCAGAGATTCGTGATACTTTTTTTCTTTTCGTGCGTGTAGGCGGTAACGTGTATGAGAAAGAAAGAAAAAAAATATCTCTCAAATATTGTTTTCATCACATAGTTCGACGTGTAAATTTAGAATATTTTTTTCAACGATGACATCATTATACCTTAGGCGCCCTCCTCTCTGATGACGTAATATAAAACAACCCCATATATGTAAGATACAATTGTCTTTTTTTTTCTGTATACACAAATCGAAGCATTTATTGAGTAAATAGATGAACACGACACAAGAAGAACAAAAAAAAAGAAAAAGAAAAAGAAGGCATTTGTATATATGTATATATATGTAAATATGGATGAGAAATAAAGAACGATAGTATTGATAATAATAATAGTTAACATCAAAAGAAGAATATTTATTTAATTTGATGTCGATGAATTGATTTGAATTAAATCAGCAAATAATTGTTTAAATTGTTGAATACGATATGTTAAATTTTCTAATTCCAATTTTAATTCTCCATTTGTATCTTTCAATTTTGAATGTCGATCAAGTAATTGATGAAGTTCAGATTTTTTTTTAATTCGATATTTTTCTGCTGCTGTTTTATTTTGGTTTTTTTTTCGTAATCTACGTTCAATAACTGATAATTTTGATTTTTTTGTTGATGATATTGGAGATGAATCCGTTGATGATAGAGATGGTGATGGTGGTACAATCATATCTCGATTGATTGTATATTCAATTGGTGATGAATCTTCAACATTTGATAGAGAAGAACTATTTGTATCCATGGGAGGAGATGGAAAAGATGCTTGACTTATCCATTTTTCGATATCAATTTCGTCTATTGATATTGAATCAGCAAGAAAGTCTATTGAAGAGAAAAGTTAACTTTATTAATTAGATAAAAATATTTTTATTTTTCTACCTGAATTTTCTTCAAAATCATTGAAATTAACAAGATCAAAATTAGAGAAAAATTCTTCTTGATGTTGACTATTATCATTGAGACTATCGTCAATTAAATCTTTATGGACTGCTTTTGTGGATTGAATAGGAGATAGATAAACATCGATGTCATCAAGTAAATAAAAATCAAGTGATGTTAAACTAGAATTTAATTTATTGACGCCATCGTCGCCAATGGATGGCGTCAAAAGATCTTGATGATGATATTGTTCGTATAGCATGATTTTCGTCTTTTTTTTTAGATTTTAGGAAAAAGAAGAAGAAAGAAGATGTGGCGGACGCCATTTTGATTCCCATAATTAAAAGCTAAAAGAAAAATAAGGAAAATAATATTTTAAAAATCAAATTTATGTTGTTTTTTATTTCTTACTATTGTTGTGATGAGCACGTAAAGAGCGTGCTTGCTAGCCGAAGCTAAAGCGCCTACGAAGGTCGCGACAATATTAAGTTAGGATCATGATGAAATCTGTCAAAAAATAAAGTAAAAAATGATGATGAAATCGTACGATATAACTGATGGTATTTTCTTTATTTCCTACAAATCAAACAACATGATGCAATGTTTATTCTGATTCATGCATGAGACAGGAATGAGAAAGATTTTTTTTTTTAATTGTTCAATTTTTATAAAAATATTTTCTTAATAACAGAAATTAAATGAAAAGTATGTAAAAATTATTTAAAAAAAAATAAAAATTCGTAAAAGTCGAAGAAAAAAGATGTCGCCACATATACATAATTTAGAAAGAAATTACTATAATAAGGTGTAGCCTATTTAAAATGTCAAAAAAAAAACGAGTTTTCATTAATTCATTAGATAGTACTGTAGATTCTATGGTTTTGTTAGTAAGTTTGATTCATTCGGAAAAAGTTTGACACGATTGACAGAAAAAACGAAACTGTCAAGAGAACTGGAGAACAACAGAACAAACGAAGCACGCACGTGCATATATATATAAGCGCGTGTTGAACAAAATCATGTATGACGGTAATAAATAGATGTGGCACAGAGAAAAAAGTGGAGAGGGGTTCAATGAAAGGTTTTGAAAATTGAAATGGTGCACATATAATTTTTTAAAAGCGATGAAATGTTGAAATTTCTTTTTCCATATTGCAATTTTTTTTTTCAATAAAAAACATGATTTTCTAAAGTCTTTTCAAGTCTGCTGTTTCCAACTCGAAAATTCCAGTATACAATGTAAGGATCTTTCCAACATTGACGCATGTCCTGCAGCTTCCGATCTGAATAAATACAGTTAAGTCAAGTGGAATAGAACTAATATTCTAAGATTTATTCAATTACCAGAATGTCAAAGAATTATTATTAATGGGTGTGCCATCAGTAATGATCTTCTTCAATGTTTTGAGCTTTTATGTCTGTTTTTGTTTCTAAAAGATATACTAAAAATTTTTCTGTAGAAAGTAAGAATGAGAAAAGTAAACTGAAGCATACTCAAAGTGTTCTCAGTCAGTATCTTGAAGTTCGAGAGCTTCCGGAGAACAGTAAATAACAAAGACAAAATTGTATATATCGCATTTGAGTTTGGTTTTTATTATTTTTGACAAAAAATAACTATTGAGTAAAATTCAGCAGCGAAATTCTAGTTAAAGTTTATTTAAATGTTTGTTTCTTCGATTCAGTTGATACAAAATGCCAAATTTTTTGTTATTTTGAATCTCATTCGAATGAACTTTAAACTACATCACAAGAAAAAACACGTTTCATACTACTCATAAATATCTTTACAATATTTTATAAAAACAAAAATGTTTCATATACATTTAAGATACGAACAGAATCATTATTGATGATTCTTTTGTTATTATTATTAAATTGTTACTCTTCTAATTGAGCATATTGGTGACAGATAGGTCAATTGTATGATGATCAAAATGACAAGAAAAAGCAATTGAAACATTTTTTCATATACCTTCAATGAAATGACCGAAACTTTTTACTTTCTTTTTGTTGTTTTTATTTTAAAGTTTAAGAAATTCGATAAAAAATAATAGAAAAGAAAACTAAACGAAACATATTAATTAATTTTATTAAAGATAAATTAGTCAAAAAATAGATGAAATCATTTGTTGATACACTTTTAAACCACACTTCCGACATTACGTATTCCTTGCTCGATAACGATAAAGTAAACTAAAAGATCGAAGGGAAACTTTATGCTTTTGAAGGATTTTTTTTTATGGTAATTGATATAAAAATTGATGAAACAGACGTCAATCGATATGCTTCATTTAATATTTCATGCTTTTACAGTTTATCAGCCTTGAAGATATGCATTTTTATTCAGTGAAATAATTTGTATTTTCTTGCTTATCAAATACTCTTTTTCATTTAATAATCAAAATAAAAAATCATCCTTTTATTTAAAGATGTCAATCAGATTAACATAAAACCTTCATTGAAGAAAAGTTATAGAGGATGAGGAAGAAATTCAACGAATTTCACCTGTTGAAAATATTCATAATTTATCTTTTTGTATTCTCTACAATCAAGATTGCTTGAATTCAATCCAACTGCTTAATGCTTTTTGGAACCCTTGTCGTGAGTTTTAGTTTTTGTGCTAAATTTCAATATTATCAATCATTCGTTCATCAATGTTAATAATAAAATTATTGAAGTTTTTACTGATCGAAATAGTATATTAAAAACAATTTATAATAAAATAAAATTTGATTGAAAAATAAACATTAACCCTACGATCTATGTAATTGAAAACAAAAGTTGTTCAAAGACTTGTCGAACAAATGCACATCTTTTCTTTAGAATCAATTATTATGTATTGTTTTTAAACAAACCTTACAAAATAAAGATTTCAAAAAAAAGAAATCGTCATTATAACGTGATTCAATAATATAGTAATGAATTTGTTCTTTATACGTTACACAACAAACCATTTCGAACAGAAACTTCCAATGTCTTCATATCTCTAAATTCTGTCATATCGATTTATGTACGACAACTAAACATGCAAGTAAATATTCGAAAGATAAAAGTATTTTAGCTTTCGGTCGAGACACCAATATCCAATGAAAAATCATCAAAATGGAAAAAACATTCTGGTAATATTATTTCCACCTATTGATTTTCATCGATTTTAAGAAATATTTTCGCGATTATTATACATTGAACATACAGAAATTCTCTATTAAACTGTGTCATGTTTCTAGGATGTGGGTGTTCCTTTCATGTGCACCCATACCCATCTGTTTCGAGAATAACGATTTTTAAAAATAAAATTTGGCTAAATCGATACATGACTTAATCTCTTCATACAAATGAAATCGTTCCATTAGTATTGTTTGAAAATTAGAATTGAATATGAGACAGGTTATTTTTATATCAAGTAAAAAACAAAATTGAACAGGATAAATGATGAGCGATATTGTTACAAAACAAATCTGATCATATTTTAAATATGTAGAATATACATTTTCGTCAGTTTTATTTATTAATCAAAACCATATTGTCAATCCGCAATGATCATCCTCAATTGAATAACAAGATTGTTTGTCAGAAGACAATAGAAGAATACGATGACATAAATGTTTAATAAATTGTGCATACTGTTGAAATATAGGCAGATCGCCAGAACGTAAAGTGTTATACTTTTCTCGAAAGTAAAAGCCAAAATCAGTGACTCGAAGTGTAATCTTTTCAATTAATGGACAACAATTATCATAAACTATCGCTGGCCTACGATACATAGTTATACGTAATGAATGTAAGTTTGGCAGAGTTGAAAGTGAATGCAATATTTCGAACCAGCGTGTATATTGATTATTATTATGATGATTGAGAGGTAGAAGACGGATTGAGCAAACACTTGTTGACAATGAAGAAGCGTGGTTTAGACACTTTTGACTATTCAAAAATGTTATTTGATGAGGATTAGGTAAAGGTAGTCGAATAGATCCATTATAATAAGATACGCGCAGTGTATTGATGCGATCAACTTGTACAACATTAGGTAAGAAAAATAATGGTGCTGCTACCTTTCGTCCTAACGCTTCCACTATACGCAGATTTGCTCGAGCAATCATAGAATTTTTTTTGGTAAGGAAATTCAAACACTTCTGCCTTAAAAATGGATTTGTCAGGAAGAAATTACTGAAAAAATTCATCGAAAGCCCATGGAAGAGTATACCATATATGTTGATGATATTCCTGTCCATGGCACTAGAAAAACAAATAACAAGTTATTCTCAGTTACAATTAGTATACAATGAAATAAATATGAATATAGATGCAGAATATCTTACATAAGGATCAGCATCATACGTCGATTGTGTGCTCTTATCTTCGTATTTAATGACGCATGTCGCACCAATTAGTTCGCGTGGATGACAGTGGCTACCGCGTGGTATATACTGAGTCATTTGGAGATATGCAGGACAATCGATAATACTAAAAGCGAAATTAATATCGGCATGACGATCATCGTTGAAAATTGGTGATGGAGCAATACAATTTAAATCATTGACATTCATAATAAGACATATATTAGCACGTTGGAGTACGGGCATCGTATTGGATGATGTTAGCATTTCGAAAAATGTCCATTCAATTCTTGATAATGCGAAAAATATGTCAACAAATGTCAATGTGTGTAAATTAGTCATCTTAACCAGAAGATCAGTTATTGGTTCAGTAACATATTTGCTATAGTCACAATCAGCAATTTTAACATGTAACTGACGTAATGTATTAGACAATGGTAGGGTCGACATAATATGAATCAAAGAAGAAAGTTCACATAATGCCACACGTAAATAAGTGAGAGGAGCATGTACAGTGCTAATTGGCCATTCCCCATCCAATGATAGCCCATGCCTAAATCCAATGATTGAAGTTCAGGTAAACGAGCAAGAACTATATTATGTATTAGCTTCATTATGCAGCCTTTTGGGTATTGAAAGTCAATTGAATAACCATCCTGTAAAAGCAAAAAAAGCAATATGCAAAAATCATTGAATTATGGATGATGACTAACACTAGTTTATTCCATAGAAGCACTTAAAACGAACGTGGTTAAATTTCTCTTGAAAAGTGGCAGATTTATAATTACATAGTAAGAGCAACGTATTGTTGTTCTTTTTTCTCTACGATATCAAACATTTAACTCAAATTCAAAACAGTGCTTTGAATACCCAATGAATTTCTTTATTAAATGTATTTCATACAAAGATTCCGTAGATGATCGATTAGTGAGAGATTTCTGAAAAATCACATAAGATAGTTTTTCGGATCTGAAAATACTTTGTGAAAATTATTTTTCAAGAGTATTGAATTCTAAGTAAAATGAAGAGTTGCCACATTTCATATGACGTTGCCTTAAAAAGTTATAAGCCAAACAAAATATGAAACCCATTGTAGTATTGTTAAAAAATGCATTTCTTTTTCTCTTCTGTCAGGTCTATAACTTATTAAGACAAGATTATGTGAAATTTTCACAAAGTATTTTCGAGTCTGAAAACTATCTTATGTGATTTTTCAGAAACCTCTCACTAATAGATTATCTATGAAATTTCTGTATGAAATACATTTAATAAAGAAATTCATTGGATATTCAAAGCACGGTTTTGAATTTGAGTTAAACGCTTGATATGGTAGAGAAAAAAACTATAAATACGTTGCTCTTATATTGTTGTTCAATACTGCAGAACTTTCTCGAAACAATTTATGGTTGCATATATAAATATCCAGTTGATTAAAAAAATCCCTACTAACTTCTAGAGTATGCTTGACAGAAATAGAAATTCTTTTACTCTAATATTTCATATTGCAGGAAATTCAATATTACTTAAGTTTAAATTGAAAGTTTACGTAAAAGTTATTCAATAAATTATTTCTCAGAGATGAAATCGGTTTGTGAGTTAATTTTTCTTTTAGAATCGAACCAATTCCATCATTGGAATCTCTGCAATGTTTAGAAATATCACAGTTGATTTATAATGTAAAAAAATAAAGTAAGATGATTGAGTGTTGCTGCATGAAGTATTACAAAAGTTAAAATATCATCATGGTTACGTGAACCAACAATTTTCAATCTTCTCAAACGAGGTAAATAACACCAGTGAGATAATTGCAATGGAGATGCATCATTATCAATCACAAGTGACTGAATTTCGTTCAATGGAAGAAGATTAAGAATAATATTAAATTGATGATGAGTTGCAAGTGATAAGTTAACATGATGAAAAAAATCTTCGTTTAGATATCAACATTGTTAATCGATAGTTAATACGAGTGAATGCCCAAAGAATGTCGACAGACGACAAATACGAGAATAACTCAATTATTACGAGGTCAGACAAATCATCGAATAATGTGATCGGCAACATATTTTGAAAAAAAGACAAACTATTACTCATGCTTTTATATCTGCATTCTTTTCTGAAACCGACACACATATTGAACATGAATGTGTTACCACGAAGATGATGACGAATGAACAAATAGTTGATCGATTTTGTTTAATTCTATCAATTGGATACTTGTTTTCAAATACATATTCAAGATTGAACACAAACTTGTTGTTGTAGTAAATATTATTTATAAAAAACATTTTCATATTGGATTATTCGAATAAGCATACACGCTATTTAGAATTGTCGTCTTGTACCACTAAAAATAATATTGTTAGAAGAAGCTCCTATATAAAAACAACAGAACGAAAGTGAAAATGAAACAAACTTTTAGTTTTGAAATCTGGTAAGAGAATGAAACTTTATTTTTGATTAGAGTTGAAATGAAAAGAAAGTTCTCGATTAGAACAAAAAAAAATATTTGCAGAGATTCAATTGGAGAACTCGATGGTTTCTTCGATAATGTGAGAAAATTAGTCATCAAGATATGGTATTCATAGATATATGATGAGTGTATTCATTTATACTTTTTTTTTGTAAAAAAGTATCAGAGCCATCACATGACAAGAAAGTTCAATTTGTTCAGAAGGCCATAAAAAGCTATTGGCATTTTATTAATCACGACATGTTATTTTCATCTTACAATTTTTTTAAAATAAAAATATTTTTGTTATATACGAAGGATTACAAACTGAGCGAACTTTTATATTTAATTTAGATATTTTTTAATGGTTAGATAAAATTCACAAGCTCAATATAAGAATATGGATACTAAAAAAATGTTCATTGACTCTTTTCCTTAAGAAAATCTATAGAAAATTAAAAAAACCAATGCAATCCTTACATTTCGTAAGGGAAAAAAGCATATCTAGCTTTCTATAATATCAAAATATTTTTTTTTTTTTTATTAGGAAAGCTAGATAAAAATAATTTCAGCTGACAACTCTCATCTCTCTTTACGTAATCATGCAGTTCACTCAACTACTAATTAAATATCCCTTTAGGATAGATAACACCAATATAGCAAGTGACCTCAAAACTTGGATCATTCTTTATATAAATACTCTTTGATGACATGATGGTTGGAGATAAGTCGATTGTTTCACAGAAAGTAAAAACATTTATAGAGAGACTGAGCTTATACTTTATGTCTTTCTAGTTACTTCACTAATTCCTACGAGATCACATCAATTGTCATTGGAATTTATCTTAAAAAACCAATAACGAAAAATGTTAATAATACACAAGATATTTAGTACAAATGTACTTGAATATGGTTTCTAAATGCTTGTTTTGCTGTTAGAGTCGCAATTGTTTGTGCAGTTGTTGTTTGATGAAATATTTCTGTGAAATGAGTACATCTATTTGGACCTGTGCTCCTTCTATGAAACCTTGGTTTAGTTGTATCAGAGGTGTCAACCTGGTCTGGTCTGCAGACTGAACTGGGCCTAGGTTTCTGACCTGACTAAAAGAAAGGTAAGATTTTCAGTGTACTGATCGATTCTTATTAGAAGTGTTATTAGATTTAAAATATTTTGGTGAATTCTTTGAAGTTAAAGTTTTACTTGAAACTTTGATAATCAATGTTAAATGGTATCCTTTGATTTTAAGATGGTGACGTGTTGCATATCCCGATTTCCATCATTTCATACGGATCTTTTTGTAAACTAACTTGTGAATGTGTCACTTCACTGCATCCTGTAACATATGATATAGTGTTTTATGCTTATGAGCTCAAGTGTTTCCATCAAATCTACTTTAGTATTAACTGTAATGATGTCAAGTGGCATTTAGTACTGACAGTTTAAGTTAAATCAAAGGCTAGGGTGTGGGTGTGGAGTGTAGGTGTGTATATTTTTTTCTTCCTACCCACATCCTTAAATCAATGATGATATTAAATATTCAACTGTTTTTTAGGAACAAGTTATGAATGCATTTGTTCATATTATTATGTTACCTTAAAATCGATATTTACAACAATTACAAAATGATTTCAAACAAAAAAAATAATTTTATTTTAGAAAAATAAACAAATTGATTAACATGAAAAACAATTAAATTTATTAAATATTGAATGTGAAGAATTGAAAATTAAATTTCATGATATTAAACAAAGATGGGGAAGTCAAGTCATTTTTTGACTTGAACACTCTATGACTTGACTTAATTTGAATCTTAAAAATCTCTGACTTGCCCATTTCTGATATTAAAGAAGAAAAAATAAATTAATTTATTAATGGATATGATAACAAATATAGAAAAAGAAAGATTCTAATGAATTCAAAATATTCATGATTTAAAACAACAATTATAAACAAATGATAAAACAGTTGATCAAGAAAACTTCAATTGCAACACACAATTGTAAATCTGAAACAAGAATTCGAATTAAATAAAATTCGTACTCAAGACGTTGAATTAAAATAATCAATTGACAATGATGAACAAAAATAGACAATAGCTATTGATCATCATCAAATTATTAATAATTCAAATGATAAAATTAAAAAAGAAACAAACAGCTGATGCAACTGAAAATATTCAAGAAAAATATCACAAAATGAAAATCAACAATTAATTGGAAAAAATATGGCTAAACAAAATTACGGTACACTTCAAGATGATTTTAATAATTGTAAAATTCGAGCGCAATATGTTCCTAAATGTCATCAATTAGATCAATATGAACTTACACCATCATTAGCAGATGAACAAATTGAATTAGAAGAGACGATCGACAAATCAAATACAAATCTTCGGAAAAAGAAATTGATGAATATAATACACATGTGTGTGGAATACACATCTCATGGAGAGCAGAAGAATGTTAGCGGTAAGTCGTAATCGTCACCTTGCCTTTTATCTATTTCTTCCTCTATTCTTTTTCTTCTCTATGTACCTTTATTATTATCGTTGTTTATTCTTTATTCTTTGTTATTCTGTCTTTTCTTTTCTTCGTCTGGTCATGTTAATATAAACATGTCATTTCGAAGTTACACCTTTTGACGAAATTATAAATAATTATCAATTAATTGATGATTTGAAAAATAAAATAGATTCTTATAATTAATTTTTCGTTTTGAATATAGGTATACATATGTCATTTTTTATGAAGATATATAGAAGAAATCATTCAAAAAAATCAAACATTACTTTTTAATAATGTTTTATATAACTATAGATCTATTTTGAAGACACTAATGTTTGCAACTAATGAACCAGAACTCCAGAATATTATGCTCTGATTTAAATTGTAGTTTAGTTTTATATTAATAAGAAAAATACTACATATAAAGACAATTTAAATGCCTATCAAAGTTTGAATTACACTGAATCAAACAGAGACTTCATTTAACTGAATTTTTGAATGCTACGTTTCAGTTCAATATAAATTATGTCAGAGAAGCCAATCTCGAAGAAGAACATGTGAGACAAACATAAGAATGACAGTAGATAAAGCAGTAAAAGCATCTTGTAGCTTTGGAAAATGATCAACAAGATGCTACAAAGATTTATTGTAAATATTCAAACATCCAAATCTATTTTATCAAGTTTATATAATATTTGGACTGTACTAGAAAAAAGCTACAGTCTAGAATAGACAATTTGCTATTGGGAGTGTTTGTTTACCTTACACTTGTCTTTGTTTTTGCTTTCGTCTAGGTGTTTCGTAGATCTTCATTTTTAGTCTTGCATTTCATGCCAAAATGAATATAAAGATTCAGAAGAAAAAGTACAACACATCCCAGAATAAATTAGATTGTGAAAGCTATTCTAATTATATGTCTGTGTACAATTTAAATCAGAGTAGAGTATTCTGGAGTTCTGGTTCATTAGTTGCAGACATTAGTGTCATCAAAACATATCCATAATCATATAAACATTAATAAGAAGTAATGTTTGATTTTTCTGAATAATTTCTTCTGTGTATATTTGTAAAAAATGACATATGTATATCTATATTCAAAATGAAACATTAACTATAAATATGTATTTTATTCTTCAAATCATCAATTAATTGATATTTAGTTAAATTGAAGTAACTTTGACAAAGAAAAATTGTTCAAGTTGTAACTTCGTCAATTTTATCCGACGAAGTTATAATTTCGTCAACAGATGCAACTTCGATATATAATAAAATTCTTTTATTCAATCTTATAACGATGAGCTAAAACTATTTAATTTAAAATAAATCTTTTGTATAAGTTTCAAACATCTGTCACAAGCAAAATTAAACTTTAGACAAAATTGAACTTAGACAGAATTCCTTGTTCATTAGGCACAAAAGTACGAAATAACATATGATGCAAAAGTAATGACACAAATGTCGATCCCTATTGTTTTTTGATAAAAGGATGCTAAACGAAAACTGTTTCTTACTAAAAGATACAGTCTTTTCTCATCATTTGAGACGTATAAAACTTATTTTTATAACACGTTCATAAACAAAACGACATAACAGAAAAGAGAAGCATCCTCAAAAAGAATCTGCACTTTTCTATAAAAGGACCGCATAAAATGTTGATCCCTATATCTCTTCGATCAACAAGTTCTGAAACGAATATTTCTTTTATCAGTTGATAGAAAGTCTTTTTTTCTATTTCGAATACTGTATGAATCATATTTGTCACACTTTGATAAATGAAGCGAGACAAGAAAAAGTCAAAATACTGGTGCAATAAATTGGTAATTTTTATATGAGTTCATCCAAAACATCTTGTAAATGATAGTACATTGTAATAAACTGTCGTTTTACAAGATGCTTTTACCGATTTCATAAAAGTCAAAGTAAGCCCCATTTTAAAAGATCATTTTAATGGATCCACAAAAATTGAATTAGTTACTGTCTAACAAGATGTTTTTGACCGTTTCATATAAAAATTACAAATTTATTGCGTGAGGGTTTCTCTTTTTCTCTTGTGTCATTTCATTTATGAATATATGACAAATATAAAACATATACTGTTTGAAAGAGAAGAAAGTTTCTCATCAGCTGATATAAAACTGTTCTTTTCAGAACCTATTTATTGAAGAGATATAGGGATCCACATTTTGCAACATTTTTCTGAATCTTACGCAAAGTGTGGGTTCTTTGTAAGGATGCTTCTCTTTTCTATTGCGTCGTTTCGTTTATAAACGTTTTATAAAAATAAGCTTTATACGCTTCGAAAGAGGAAGAAAAGTTCTATCTTTTGGTGAAAAAAAGTTTTCGTTCAGCATCCTTTTATCGAAGAGAAATAGGGATCGACATTTGTACCATTACCTTTGCATCGTACGTTATATTTTGTTTTCTAAAAAAAGGTGTGCTCTTTATATTTGTTCTTTCTTTCTGCTTGTCTCTTTTCTCTCGCTCCGCTTATTCGATGTACGCTGCGCGTCTTCGTTGTTGGAGAAGATGTCATAGTCGTGACCATTATTCTTCCACTCTTCTGCTCTCGTTCTCTTTAGTGTTTGATTCTGTGTTATGTTTTCTGTCGTTATCAATGATGAAGGAATGTTCATACCTCATATTCATAAGAGAAACCTTATCAAAAATTGTTTCAAAGTAGGACAATTGACTTAAACAAAAACCTGTAGTCTTTCGTCAGTTATGAGCAACCAATATTACATTTTTGTCAACAAGTTCTTGCTGTTTATAGTTGAAACTTTCAGGGTAAACATTATAACAAGACATGTATTTGTAGTATAAATGTGAGACCAAGCAATACTATTGTGAAGAATTATTCAAAAACATTACGTGTCGTTTGTTCTTGGCGAAGGAAATAAAAATATTGTTTTCTCATAACTCGTAAAAGGTGATAGTTCCTGGTTAAAGTCAGTTGCAAAGATGCTTCAAAACAATTTTTGACAATGTTTCTCTTATGAATATGAGCCATGAACATTTTTTTATCATTGATAAAAATATGAGCCCATTTTGTCAAAATATGACGAAGATATTTGATTTTTTCTTTTGTTCAGTTACTTTCTGGACACCCTAATACAAACAGTCATGAAATTACCTAGTTGGTTCTATGCAGATCATTTAGCTAAAGATTTATCTGGACGTGAAGCATTTTTAAAAAATGAAGATTTGAAACCAGTCGAATGCGCACGACGTCTGTGGGGACCTTGGAATTTTGTTGCATTTTGGCTTGCTGATTCAATTAATATTGGTACATGGATGATTATTTCAAATATGGTCCTTGGTGGATTGTCCTGGTGGGAAGCATGGCTTTGTGTTTGGATTGGCTATACAATTGTGGCCTTTTTCATCTGTCTATCTGGGCGAATTGGTGCAATATATCATATTTCATTTCCAGTTGTCAGTCGATCATCCTTTGGCCTGTTTGGTTCATTTTGGCCTGTTCTCAATCGAGGCTTTATGGCATGTGTCTGGTACGGTGTTGGAGCATGGTTGGGTGGACAGTGTGTTGTACTCATCTTTCGGTCCATCGGTCTTTCGTACAAAACACTACCAAACACTCTACCGGCGTCATCTAGTACAAATACACGGGACTTCGTTGGTTTTATTATTTTCTGGACACTTTCACTGATTCCCATCTGGTTTCCGGTACAAAAAATACGAATTCTTTTCACTGTTAAATCAATAGTCGTACCCGTTGCAGCTGTGGCATTCTTTATCTGGACCTTGGTGAAAGCGAAAGGTTTTGGTCCTGTTGTTCATCAACCAGGCACACTCACAGGTAGGCATGCATGGACACGATATGACATCGGAATTGCGATCTCGTGACATTTTGTTAGTTGATTAAAATCGAGAACAACAAATTCTGAAAATTCGGTAAACTTTATTTCAAATTTCATAATATTCATTGCGCTTGAAAAAGAGGGGTCTCTAAACCTCAAATGAAAGCTTTTCTTCGTTTATCTGCACGCATAATTCGCATTTGAAGTGGGATTCTGCTGTCTTTTTGACATATCTTATCCTGGGTTTGCATATTTTTTTTGCTTTTTTCCAATGGACACAGTTAAACTGATTAAATAAGCATAAATCGTGCTTTTTTGTGAGTCTTTTCCAACCAAAAACATCAGCACCTGGCTGTTATAACATAGAATGTTTAACATCGTAAGAAAAAACCCGAGTTTGTCTACCCCTTTGCCTGGTTGGAGCTATTTTTCTCTAATTTTTTGGGGTTTCTGTCGGGCTATAAGCCAGAAATTCCAATAAGACTTCAAATCTACTATCAGTTGGCAATAAACGGCGTTTGTTTCCACAACTCGCTCAGACAAACTCTCTTTATATGCTAATGCACTTGTAAAAGCATCAGTTGAGGTTTTTTAAGCAACTAAACGCGTGTTAATCCGTTAAGAGTAAGTCGTTTTTCCTACGCTCATTTTCTGGTCATACCTCAAATGCGATTAGACTCGCCCTCAAACAAAAAAAATCTTTTCAAGCGAACAACCTTGTGAGTGATTCATTCGGTTCACTTGTGAAGAAGCGTGAGTAAGGGAAGCACTAAAAATAGTACTATTTTGGCAGCTTTTTTTTTATTTTGACCACACACAAAACATTTTAATCAAGAAGGTAAAATCACATTTTCTGCAAAAAATGCCTTTTGATTCAAGTCATCACAGGATTTATGCTGTAAGAAAAAATGGAGAAATCACCAGTTCCGGCTAATCTTTCATTTTGGATCATAGGGTTTATGTTTCTGCTCTGTAGTTTTGTTTATATTGAAACGGTTGCTTAAAATATCGCGGAAAAACTAAGAAATCAATTGTCTCATATGAGAAAAGTCCTGTATTTATAAAACTCACGTCCCAGGAATGGGATAAAAGAACCTCTCATAAATAGAGAACCAAAATGTCGCGGAAATAGCTGAAAATGAAATTCGTTGTATAAGACAAATGCCGCTAGTTACCAAAATTTTGTGCTCGTACAAGATTTCGTAGAAAGATGTTTGCAACATAGCGATTTCACAAGAGTCGGTGAAATAATAGTAAATCATTCTGATTAATACAAATATACCAGAAAGAGAACTTCGAGTTGCAGAACCACGAAAATTTTCGAAGTCTTAGAAAAAAAATGTAAAAAGTTGCAGAAGTAGATGAAAAATTAATTGTGTGATATCATACACATCCTATATTTATAAAACTTTCACTCCTCTATTCAGCCTACTACTAGAGGATTTTCACAAGATCCACTTACCTATACTCTGAAAAACGTCTTTTGTGTAAGCAGAAAATCTACCAAAAAAGTGAGAACAATGATATTGTCATAAAATTTCAAATAAAGGTTACCAAATTCTCAGAAACTATTTTTCTTGATTCTCATGTCCGATAAAATATCAGTGGACAATATTATGTAAAACGATAGTCGGCTCCTATATTATGTCGGTGTCCGCCTATTTCACAGGTAGTCTACGTGGTTGGTCTTGGATGAGTGGAATTATGAGTTGTATTTCAAATTTTGTCACACTCATTGTTAATAACCCAGATTTTACTCGCTTTGCTCCACATCCTTCAGCGGCTTTCTGGCCACAATTATTAACTATTCCAATCGGTTTCTCAGTTACGTCTTTCATTGGCGTAATCGTTGGCTCGTCATCAAATGTGATCTTCGGTCAAACTATTTGGAATCCACTTGATCTCCTAGGCAAATTCCTCGACAGTCAGCCGTCAGCTGGAACACGTGCAGGTGTCTTCTTTATCTCATTAGCATTTGCACTAGCTCAGCTCGGTGTTAATATTGCAGCAAACTCTGTATCAGCAGGGTCTGATCTAACGGCACTTTTGCCAAAGTTTCTCAATATCAGACGATCTAGCTATATTTGTGCAATAGTCGGCTTAGTCATCTGCCCGTGGAATTTCCTCACCAGCTCTTCAACGTTTACAACCTATCTGTCTGCATACTCCACTTTTCTCTCATCGATTGCCGGTGTTATGATATCAGACTATTATTTTGTACGCAAAGGTTACCTAGAAATTGAAGAACTGTATTCAGGGTCAAAACAAGGTGTCTACTACTTTACAGCAGGTGTGAATTGGCGAGCATATGTTGCATATATCGCGGGAATTCTTATCAATGTGGTTGGATTTGCTGGTGCAGTAGGAGCACATGTCTCAACTGCAGCGCAGAATATGTACCATTTAAATTTCTATCTGGGATTTATTGTTTCTTCATTAGTGTACTATGGACTGTGCAAACTAAGTTCAGTGCCAGCCTGTGGTAAAAAGTGGCCAAGTGAAATTATTCATGATAATGATAATGACATTGTTCTCGAAGGCGTGACCGTCGATACGGAAGAACGGAACGGTAGTATTAAATTACAAGATCAGAAAGTAGTCAACAAAATTACTTACTTTTGAAGACCGCCCAAGATAAACAACAACAATCTAATTTTATATTCTTCTTCTATGTATTCTTATGTATAAACGTGTATTTTTCGTTTTTAATTGTGAAATTCAAGTTTTTCAGAACAGCAACTATGTTTTGTCTTGAAGCGAGATTACGTTTTTTTATTTTCAAGCTCATTATCTTAGTAGTATCAAACTTGAAAGTTGAATTCAGTTGAATAACTATACTTCAAGTGAAGTTTCAATTTAATTGAAGAAGTTTTAGCCCAAAGATTCAAGTTTAAATTCAACAAGGAATATCTTCTGAGTCTATATTTCCGTTACACTCTCACCGAGAGAGGTACCATCTGTGTATGCAGGAGGGGGAGGGAGGGAGGAACTCCTTCATTCTAGATGAAGCTCATTCAGTTGAATGGAAACCCTTTCGTTTGAATTCAAATTTCAAGTTTGGCATAAATAGGGTGTCCCCAAAGTTCATCGGAAAAGTAAATATAAACATCTGTTACACAATTCAAACCACTTATATATTCTATTAATAATATGATAGTATGTTCTTGAACGCTCCCTCAAAAACAGTCACTTTTCGTCAGAATGATCGAATTTAAGATAAATGTAGAGAAAGATAGCCCATGATTTAATCTCTCATAAACGACAAAAATTTTTACTCGGCACTCCGTTTTTTCCAAAAATTGTTGAAGATTTTCGTCACCCTATTCGAAAAATAAGCTGTTTTTGAAAAAAACACGAAAAACGTTTTTCATTTTTTTCTCGTTTTATAGGTTTTCGATTGTATCTCCAAGAATTCTCAAAGAAGCTTCATTATAGCCAATAGCTTCTTTTTTGTTTGAACGTCGTGTTCGGGGCTAACGACTCTCGTTCTCCTTCTTTAAAATAAGCTCTTTTATTATCAGATAAGAAAGCACCTCTATACAAACAGCGCAAGTTTTTAGGTGGTTTTTTGAGGCATTGAACTTGTCATTTCTTTTCTTCGCTTAAAAAGTAAGAATTTTAAAAAAAAGGATCACGAGAGCCGCTAGAGTGGGTGGGTGGAGTGAACGCAAAATGAAATCAACACCACACCTAAAATAAAAAGCTTTACGATATAAAAATTAGCTTCGGCATCGATATTTCATTTCTTAATAAACATAGCATGTGTTACATCAACAAAAACTTCGTAATAATTATAACACGCTTCAATCTAAGTGTGAATAAATTTCAATAGTGATCTTAACCAGCTATATTCGATATGATAAAAGAAAAAAATTACTTGTTATAACGTAAGAAGAACATATTCTATCGTTGCATATATTACATTAAAAGGACTTCTTTTTTCTTATAACTATTGGATATAGTAGTATATCATGTTTAATCTTCATCTTTTGAATGAAAGGTATACATTATTTGAATTGATCGATATATTCTTTTTTTTTCCTCGTCCTTTCATTTTCAAAACAAGGAAAGTGCAAAAGACATCAAGTTAGTTAATATACTATTAAAATTGAATAAAATAGAACAAAAAGAATCTATTGAATAGTTCACGTTGTTCTACTGATATTGAACCATCTTATCCATGAGTTCGTATTGATGTTTCTGGTACTACAGTAGCATCGATATTTGGTTTACTAATTCGCATATCAATGTTAGCCAATTCAATCAGTATGATTGTTACTGATGTTCGCTATCGTGATCCATTATATTGTCTAATTGAACGTCGTATAAGTCGTTTTTAATTCTTGGTGAGTCTGTTTAACTTGTATGGATTATTGTAACAATTATTCTCCTATTAATAACAATGTTTTTTTGCATATACACGATAATAATATCAATTATTTGTGTTGCTGTTTTAAGTATTGTAAAAATTGTTGAACAAATATTTTTCATAATGTGGTTAATTGTTGGTAATGTTTGGACATTATATCAATTTACTTTTCCTTATTTAATTATTATTTATGTTTTTATTGCATTATAACTTTGTTGTCGATGTTGTACAAGTGCACATCGATCAAACCAGCAGAAATAAATTGATTCAATTTGAATAAAATATTTTACATATTAGTTAATTAAAATTTTGTGTATCTTATTTGACAAATAAATATTTCATGTGAAAGTTGACTAGAAAAAGATTTGTTTAATTGATTGTTGAACTGAAATTGTTCATCCATGGATGAGATAAATGATCTTCGAATTGAATGAATTTGATAATTCATGATGAGTTTTGCATGATTTTGGAATTAAACATAACATAAATGAAGATATCTATTCCAATTGAAAATTCTTCTAATAAATATTTCTATTTCTTAAGATAGATCACCTATTTACTTATGTTCTCTATGAGATAAAATGTTCTTTAATGACATTAAATGAAGAAGAATAATTAACAATAGTTTCGAATAAATCTAAAATGCTGCTATTTATCCAAGTTATTCGATATTTTTCTTTTGATGCAAATTTCTGACAAAATTTTGCCAGACTGAAATTGATTGTTGATAATATTCTTGCTTATTTTATTCGGTGTAAAAGTACGGAGAATGACATTCACTCGAATTCTTTTATATAACAATTTGAGAATATTCTCAAAATTTGTTTTAATATCTTTTCATATTAATAAAGAAATAAACTCATCAAGATAAGGCAAAAATAAATGTCTACAAATGGTGTATAAGACCAGAATTTTCTTCTTAGCAGAAAAAATAACGGTGATTATTGACTTACTTTCGTTATCCTCTTAGTGTCAGTATGCGACATAATGACGATATGTGCGTGAAAGGCATCGAAGGAATGAGTGGATAGTCAAATAGAACAAAATATAGTAATCAATAGTAATGAACACAATTTCAAAATCCAATTTAAAATGATATAAATTGTAAAGAAAAAGCCTTGTATTGGTGTCGTTCTCAATAGTTTCGAAGGCTGTCTGATGGACATACATCATTACTATCTGTTCATTCATGATTTTGACTTTCCTCATACAGCTACAAATAACTGATCTGTCTAAATGTATTGAGCATCTTTATTTTTGCATGTGATTTTTTTAACATAAAATAATAGCAACTTTATATTCGAGAAACTAAATCGAAAGAATATATTATGATAAAATAATATACTTATGACAAGAAATGATGTCATCATATGGATGATCAAACGACAAACTACCCTATAATCTTATTAATAAGAGTTAGATTAGATTAAAAAATATATTTTATAATAATAGGATAATATTGATTGTGATGAATCATATTGCGTAACAAGAGGAAAATGTCAGACATTTTAATCTTGATTTTGTTCTTCTAATCGTAACAATTACTTAAACAGATTCTTCCCTGTTAGTTCTGATCATAAGTATTTGTAGATAAAAAAAAATATTCGAGTTCATCTAATGTCAATTGCGCAAATTGTTAATTTCTAAGGATAGATCACGGTTTGTTAGTCTGTCGTCAAAATTATTTTGTATAAACAGATAGCATATTTTCATTTGTAACAATATGTTCGCCAATGTCTATTTTTCACCATTATTCTGTCATTTCCATCTGTTTCAACACTTTAATTTTATGCGAATCAATCTACATTTGTTCATGGTTTATTTATATGACAAATTAATAATAATCACCTTATTTTCGCATGAAGAAAATCGTCTTTCATATGTTCAGAAAATTGTAGCTTTGCACGAAAAAAGTCGTTTAAAGACCCATGAAGTTCAAGTTCTCTAGATAAATAGACGTAATTCATTTTCTCATAATTACTTCGTGTTGAATTTCTTCTAAAATTGCGTGTCACTTTTCTCACTATTTTATAATTCATATACACATGAACATGAAATAGTAAACACATTTTGGTATCGAATAAGAATTGTTCATGATAATCTATGCAAGTATCAAGAAGATTAAGACGTTTCAGATAAGGGAATTGAATGATTGATAAATCTCGATTTTCATTCTCTGCTTTTCTAAATCATTTATTAATTTGTCGCGTTTGATTAACTACAGCAAATTCTTCCATCAATGTAAATGATTGAGCAATTCGAAGAAAAATTTCATGTTCAAAAGGATGTTCATCAAATAATGACACTTTACGAACACATTTAAATATTCTACCTGGAAAATTATTTGTTATATCATAGTAATGTTGTAGTTTATATGGATATGAATAAATATGGCAACGATCTTCTTTTGTTTTTTGGAAAATAATCAGCATAATAGATAATTAGTTTATCTTTAAAATCTCTGAATGTCTCTTGAATATATTCATTTGATGGTAAATTAACTTCATTATAAAAACGACTTAATGAATGAATATTAAATGTGAATTTGTAATAATCTTGGCATACGATTAACAATGTTTATCTTTAAATCATTACCATCAACAAATGTTTTTCTTCCATGAACAATAAGACACTAATCAAGTTTTTCTAAATTCATCATTCGATGTAAAAATGGTAAAATCAATTCATCATAAGCACATGTTGATATATGACAGTGTAGCGAAAAGCACTTTAGAGCAGGTAGTTTTTCCTAGAAAAAAATATATTATTCATTCATATTTAAATAAATTACATATAAATGAAAAATAATCTACCTTATTATTGATTCATAGACTCGAAGAGACAATAGCGAAAACATTAGCATAAAGTGTATGAAGTTGATTGAAACGACCATCAAGTAAATAAAGACAATCAATAAAAACATCCAAATAGACATATAATTTTAACAAATTTGTAGAGATAGCAGTTAGAGGTGGAGTACGAAATGATAATTGTTGTTGATCAAGCGAAGATGGGCAAAAATTTAAATATTGTAAATTACTGAACATAGTAAAGATATGTGTAAATATAATTGCATTTGCCATCAACGGAAAACCTTTGTGTTTCATTTGTACTAATGACAATAATAAGTGCTGAAATTTGGTTTTTCAAGATACGAATTATCGAAGTTTCATCTGAACTATGAAAAGATTAAAAAATTATTAAAAAAAATATTTTATTAGATTTTATGTGATTGCTTAACTCTAAGTATGTATGCTTTATTCATTGTTTTTTCCTAATGCTATAATTTACATATTTGATTTTCTTCTTTGGACTTACTTAATTCATTATATTCTGTCGCTGTCATTAATTCTTATCAATATTATTCTACATTTTCTTTTTCAAAATCTTGTATAAGTTGGAATTGGAGACTAATATCTAAGCTTTTTATTTTTATATAAATACTTATGTTTCATGAAAAATGATCTCTTTGGTGACAACTTTCTTCACATTATATCGACAAATACGAAATTAGTTTCAGCTTATGAAATTTATTCATGAATTTTCTTGAGTTCTAGTTTTAATATCTATTACTGAAAGAATCAAAGTTAAATATCTTACCGGTAAAAAGACTTATAGCTGTTTCTGCTTCAATATTATACAAACTAATTCCATATAAATTAGGATAAGCTGCAGCAAGAAGAATAGGGTGTGGGTGTGGGCGTGGATGGATAGAAAAGCTGCACCCACACCCACACTTACACATCCACAAGCATTCCCACACACATGCCCATACCCACACTCACACACCCACAAGCACATGCACAACCACACCCACCCACACCCCACATCCCACACCCACATTTAATATTAAATGTTAAGTTTTTCGCTATATCACTTAATCACTTAATATTAAAATTTAGTGAAGACTTAACACTTAATGCATTAATACTAAATGATTAAGTGATTGTCATGAAGAAAACTAATATATTCCGATTTTTCATGTGAGAAAGTTTATTTATGAAGAGTCTAATCTCTATAACCTTTTAAGGCCTATCTAGAGATTTTCTCTATGGCTTTAGAAGACTACTTGGTCAAAATGTTCAAACATGACGTTTGTTAGTAACGCGAGTCAATCCAAAGAAAAGGAACCTTCAGAACTTCAACTGCATTTAAATACTAGGTAGAAAATAGACTAGCGGGGGCTGTTACTCAATAATTTCATATTACTTGTAAACAAAATCCTTGATAAAACAGCGACTCCAAGTCTTTTTGCTCAACATTTCATTCAAAACAGAACGCTTACATGAGCAAGCAAGTAGCGTGAGATAAGTTCTACTTTTATTTTCGAGCATTCTTTGTTGAAAAGCTGCTTCTAGAAAATACTGATTTCCTATAGGGTTTGGCATAAGGCTATTGTGATCAAACAAATCATTTTCCTACACATTGCTTTTATCCTGACGACTTTATCATGATTTTCTATTAGGTAATAAACCGAGAGGTATGCATAAAAAGA
The DNA here is from genome assembly GCA_905329745.1 of Rotaria sp. Silwood2. NCBI lineage: Eukaryota > Metazoa > Rotifera > Eurotatoria > Philodinida > Philodinidae > Rotaria > Rotaria sp. Silwood2. Next base: position 88,238 of record CAJNSZ010000256.1, on the reverse strand, counting down.
GTATGCGGCTCAGTTCCAACTCTTATGAGCCGTCATGTTCATCAACTCATGAAAGCTCAGTTTATGACCTGGTTCAGCTGCAATAGTTGAAATGATGATCTCAAACACTTTGAAATATTGCTTTAGAAAGCTCGATCGAATTCTGTGAGAATTGGCGATCCAATTCAAACCAACTTTTAGTTGAGATTTGAATCATACATGTGTATATTGAGCGATTTTTCCATTATCTGAATATATCAACATGGCAGTATAATTTTAAATTGTTTTTTGTTTTTAACCCTTTTTTAGTTCTGTAGCAAACGAAGATTGGTTAAGAACTTTTTAAAGGTGTTATCAGAATTATTGATGAAAAATGTCACTTAATTGGACTTAATTAACAACAGTAATTAAGTGTTTTCACTTAACACTTAGTATTAAGTATTACGTGTTATGGAGAGAAACTTAACTCTTAATATTAACCCTTTGGTTACGGGGTCCGCATATATGCGGCTGAGCTTCTCCTCTGACTACTTTTGTTTCATTTCTGACTTTTTCGTGTTAGTAGAGTTCTGCAAGAGCATGACGTTTCATGCTCTATTCTTCACCTAGCCTATCTCTACAGGGGTTGTATTTAGCGGCGTAACCAAAACTTGCCAATTCTAAGGCGTATTATAGTGCGCTACAGAACCCCTCTAAGGGGAAATGTCTTCACACATAAAGAAGAAGTCGTTTACTTCTGATATAAACAGCTTCACCCTTGAAGTATCGCCTCAAATGTTACTGCGGTAGTTACTCCAATAGTTGTACACAAGCCATATCCTAATCTACTCCGCTTGTATTCTAAGCCACCACAAGGTAAAGTAGAATAAGATTAGTCTGCAAAACTGTATAACTTAGTCAGGTCATAGAAGTGCTCTCGTACTACCAGAATCACTGCATCGTGGTGTAGTACTAGCATGCTTATATACAATTTTTTTCAAGCTTTTTGACAAAAAAACCAAAACTTTTTTGTCAGTAAAAAAAATCCGTAACCAAAAGGTAAGTGTTAAGTGAAACCACTTAATTAATGTTGTTAACTAAGCCCCGTTAAATATAATGGTTCACTCCTACTTGACAATGCTCACTGCATGGTAAATAATAAATACTACGCCATTTAACATCCTATTAAGCAAACATAGTACGTGCTGACAATTTATTCAATTAAGTAAGAACACGAAAAGTTCTTACATCGATTTCACTTCTATTTAGATTGAAATTGGTATTTTTGGATTTCACTGTGACAATGAAATAATAATGTTCTATTGATGCTTTATTGATAACATCTCGTAGATGTTTCTTAATAGAATCTTGATCTTTTATTTGGTTATATATATGATCTTTATCTAAAGCAAGTTCTTCAGAAGCCTGTAAAAATGATAAGAACCATGTATGAAAAAAAAAATGAAGATGACAGCTTTTTATCTACCTCATGTGCTGCACATTGCAAGATGGTTTCACCGAAGTCTATTTTTCTTTTAGGAAGTTCGTATCATCTACATGCTTTTTATTATGTATTATGAGAAGAACCTACATAGCAATAGATATTAATAAATAGAAATAAGTTTTAGGAAAATCAGACTTGTATTTCGTCCGATGCTCCGAGATAAAGTAAAATAATACCAATCTGAGGACATTTTTCTCGTTCTTTTTAACCAAAGATGTCGGATGTTTTCAGCGATTTTATTATCCTCAAGTCTGTGCTCTACACAATTTTCAAATTATAAATATAAAACGCATAAAATGTAACAAAAATTTCTTCTTTTATATGAATTTACCTTTGTTATCAGATTTTTCATCTGTAAATTTAGGCAAAGTTTCGTTCTTGACGAAGTTCATTTAATACTTTCAACATATCTAAATTATTAACCCACGAATATGTCGATATGGGATTTGTGCTTAATGCATCATGTTTTTCATTAAAAATTATGACTTAGATCAGAAAGTAGTTCAATTATTATTTTATATTCTTTTTCCTTACAGTCATGAGATTAGTATAAAAATATCAATATTTAGAAAATTATTTTCGATTACTCTTCAAAACTCAATGTAAATGTTTTCCATGGTTCATGTTCTTTATGCATATCGAAAGACATGAATTGTAGTGTTCTGAAAAATTATTTATAATAATAAAACACTTTATACAGAAACCCATTTTACTTTAAAGCACACCCATCCGTGTATGCTGAGAAATGCAGATAAGGTGAAGTCACGTTTATTCCCATGATAAATATAAGTTGATAAGTAATATGGTAATTACTAAATTCATATTATCTATTTTGCAATTTTGATTTAAATTAATCCTTTTTCTCCAAAAAAATTTACCAAATATTTTTATACTTGATTACTAACAGTAAGAACAGTTGTATGTTATATTTTAAACTGAATAGTCTGACTTTTTATTGGTGGCAATTCATTAAAATTTCAAAATAATAGACATTATCAATGAGTCAAAAGAAGCAATATTTTGTGATAAATAATTCTCTGGTATAAAAATAATGAATCATTTTTAAAAAGTTATTCCATCGTAGAAAACATTGCAGTTGATAAGAAATGAAAACTTTGCTAATAAAAAATAATCATGCATCGAAAAAGAACTCAACAGAAGGCTTCTATAATTAGAATTTAATCAGCTTTCTCTGCTTGAACATAATGGGTTTAGGTTAGTCAAAAAGACAGTACTACGAATTCAAAAAGTCTATTTATTAACACAGTACATTCAATTGATCATTTTACAGCGAATGTTCGACATAGCTATTACGATGTCTAAAATGAAATTTTCATTGTTTTAACTTATTGTTGATACATATTTTCACAGTCAATATCAGAAATGTTGATTTTAGTTCTGTGATTTTCTTTGTAGTTGTGCTTATTTGTGATCGCTCGAAAAATTTAGAAAAGTTAAATAATAGTGTATGAGCTTCAGTATGACACGATCATTAACTGTTATATGTGACTTATGCTATCAATATATGGAATTTCATCCATAATCAAAATCATAGTAGAAGAAGCCAAAAAATCTTTCAAGTACTATGAAGACACAAACAACATCTGTCATTAATATTATAATATTTAAGCCATAACTGCTCATATTGTCTTTGGTACTTGCTCTGTTAATTTTTATCGACAAAATTCCTGAATGATGAACAGTATCGGTTAGAAAATTTGNTTTGAAATAATGTATGATTATCTGTCCATATTAAACGTTTTAATTCAATTGGTGCACGAGAATAAATTTGTTCATGTTCAACTATATATTTGACATATCTATATGAAGAAAGAAAAATATATCTACATCATGAAAAATGTTTTTTATTTTATGTTTAAATCTTTATTTAGTCTGATGATATTTATTAATCGAAACGTAATCAATACCGAACACTGTTCTATCACGTACGATCTCCTGATTACACCGCTATTTGTTACAAAATGTGGTCGAAATTTTTCGTTTGTAAATTTTGTTTAAGAAAATGTTTGTATACACCTGAGGATGTAGGTTCATTCACTCATATTCCCATCCGTAATTGAGCACTATGCTATCGTGCTGAGCACAAGTTCGTCCTGTTCAACACTACGGAATGTAGTAACTAATTAAAGAAATAAGACTTTTATGACACACAATCTAAAAGGAGAGTGAAGAAATATATTTCAAGATAGACAGAATAAAACCATATCCTTGACTAGCAACAGTAACTGTATCGTGTTTCACATTTTAATCTTATAGGGATTGTACTAACAACTTTTGACAGCGATTAAGAAAGTCAATTTAAGTCTGAGTCAAAATTCCTGTAACTCGACCTGAAACATTTACAAAAAAAAAAGAAGTTATTCTGGTCAAGGACTATCTCTATGTAAAGTTTCAAATTGAAAATCAATTTTCTTTTTCTGTTACTACGATATTTATTTAAAACTTCAGAAATAAACTCTCTTTTGGATATTCATAGTTCATTTAAGTCAAATAGTCTCGACTCAAAAGTGATTTATCATTTAAAGAACTTCTCTCGTAAGTAAAATAAATAACATACTTATCCGGTATTTTTGGCATATGTTTAACAATTTCCATAACAATTGGTGTAACATGTGTTAAATTAATAACTGCAAAACTTTTTTCTAATAAAGTTTCTAATTGTTCTTTATCATCACGTTGTGCTAATTCTTGTATTCGTTTTATTAATCTATCTTTCATATCATCAAGAACAGCAAGATGAAAATCTAATCGTTTAACTTCAAGTAAATCAAGTAATGGTAAAGCTGGTCTAATTTGTGTTAATGCAATACCATTTTCATCTTGTATATCTTTTATAGCTCGAAATGGATCTTCACAATTGGTTAATGTTGTTTTAAGTTCTTCTTTAAAATTAATATTCATCTAGAAAATAATTTTCAAAAAAACAAAACACAACTTCTATACATGGCACAATAAAAAAAAAAAGAACAACAAACAAAAAGAATGAAATAGTTAAAAAAAACAGATAACAACTAAAGAGTTAATTTAATAAATTACGTGTTGTTTGAATTTCTGGTTCAATTTTAATATTTTTTTCATGATTTTGTGCATATAAACTAGTTTCTTTTACTCGTTCAACAAGACGAGCTAAAGAGAAAAAATATTATTTTAAAAACAAAAATTTATTTTATTTTACTTTGAAATTCAAGTATTGCATTTTGTCGTTTAAGATCTTCAATTAATTTTTGATGTTGTTGACTTTTAGTTTTTAATGTTTGAATATATTCAGTAGCAGACTTAAGAATATGAGCACGTGATGCCTTAAAAAATTTCAATGTTTGTTTTTGTTTGTCATTTTCAACAGTTTACTTTATACCTTTTCACCTTTCAATAATGGAATGACGTCTCGTAAATCATTGAAACTACCTTTAATATGATCACGTCTTTTTCTTTCAAGTGCATTATGATGTGCACGTTTTTCAGCTTGATTTTGATTATTATTTTGTATATTTGAATTTATATCCACATCATCAATTCCAATATGATTATCATTAAATTGATCAAGTTCAAGATCTGAAGACATTTTATCTAGAGAAAAACATTCATTATCATATATGAAAAACAAACAACATAATAAAATCATAAAAGATTATTATGATATAATAGAAACAATTGTACACTAATAATCAACGGAAATGTCCTATGGTCAGATTTCATTCGACTCGATTTATCGAACACTTTTGAGATCCGAAGGTGCTTGTTCACTTTAAACACACTTTGTACACTAATTGGCGTGTTTAACACGCGCACATCAAAGAGTGTGGGTGAGGGGATGTGTCGAAAGTGAACAAGTACCCATCCTACACATTTTGCGAATGACTAAAACCGATTAGGTTCACAATTTTAGGGACCGACTTCGGTTAACGGAAAATTTTTGACCGACATCCCAGTGAACGCCTACTTCTGAGTAGAGGGCTGCGACATCCTCATTGACACTATCTCAAATGTTCTGTCAACTAGACCAATTGATATATGGGGTGTCGTCGATCTGGAGAAGAACCGAAAACAGCCATATAAACCTCTTGACATAGACTATGCGATTTCTTTTTAAAAGATACTAATTTTCTATGTATATACATCCTATTAATCGTACAAAATGCAATTATATAGAGATTCTTAGGTAAAATTAGTACTTTTATCCATATATATCAAATGAAAAAAATTATATTTTTGGAATAATATAATATTTAAATTATAAAAAAAATAAATTTTCTTTTTCCATGCATAAAAGAGAACAAAACATAAACTCGATGAATCATCAATACATTTGGCTGTCAAATAAAAAAAATCTAATTAACGACATCTATCGAAAATTTTCTTCATAATTCCATTGAGGAAATTTTGAAAAAAAATTTTATTTATTATTAAAATAAACAAATATATATTTTGATTGGTTATAATATATTCTAAATCTAATCAAAACAATCATCACATATAGGCTATCTACCTGTCTGCCTGTCTATTGTGTGTTTTTTTTTTTTTCCTTCATATATATACTTGCACAATCTTCTTTGACTGCGCGTGTATATAAGTGTGTATGTTTTTTATTTTGAAAGATTTTTTGTTGGAAAAAAAAAAAAAAGAATGCTTTCAATTAATTTTCTATGGTCATGCGGATGAATCAACAATATCAACAGAGACAAAATGGCTTCGTAGCCAGACAGAAATATAATAATAAAAATAATGATAATAATAACGGTCAACAACGTCATCATTATCAACAACAACAATTGACACCTAAACAAGAATTTAAACCAGTTGCTATTTTAAAACGTGGTGATCCATCTGGAACAACGATTATAAATAAAGATGATAATCAAGCAAAAGAAAATATTTCAGCTAATGTGCAACAACAACAAACAAAACCCACAAGCTACAAAGTATATAAAAGTTTATTTTCATAAGTCGATCAGATAAAAATTGACAACCGTTTAATTTAGAGTAATTTATTTATAAATAAATTGATACAAAGAATTTTATATTGAATGTTTCTTTAGAATGAAATTTTCTATTTTAATAAATTCGTCTTTGATTGAAACATATCTTTTTCTTAATTTAAATTAACACCTATTATTTACTGAGACAGACTTTAATAAATGAACAATATTTTTGTATAGGAATTTCATTTTCTATTTGAAAAGAATTTACGAATTTTACTCTAATTTTTCATACTATTCAAGTATTGTACCGTAATAAAATGAGCAATGAGTAACATTTTAAACAATCAGTAAATTTTTGTTTTGCATAGATATTTAGTCTTATCTATGCCACAGTATATCGAATCTGAATTCAAAAATTTTCGGATCCGATGAACTTCAGTATCATCAAGGTCGCTTTTTCGTATCCTACTAAATTGACACTGTCTTGATGATACCTTGAAATTGAATTCAAAAGCAAAAATGTTCACCTATTGTTTAGCTAATAAAATACTTGATTAATTCAACAAAAGACAAGAAGAGCCAATGATATAATATACATAACTTATATTCATAAGCTTTACTATAGAATTCTTTTTGAAAAAGAAAAAAACAGTAAATGAATAATTTTTTTGTATTAATGTATTTCTGATAAGCGTGTTCTTTTCAGGTTCGTTGTTACTGCAAGAATTAATAGGATCGATCAAGGATATTTTGAAAGAAAAGAATTGGCCCCATCCCATATGATCAATTTTTTCGTTATTAGATGAATATTACTATAAAACTTCGTATCAAAATCTTTTGCAAAAAGTTAAGACTCGTAGATCCCTCCGGTTAATCTTAAATTGTAGAGTATAGACCTTTGTAGTCAAACTTTTTGAGTTCGAATCCGGTTAACCGTACTACGACTAGATCCTGTTGAGCCCGGCGATTGGATTTACCGTATTCTTAATTTTTCATATGTATAACAATGTTAAACTTCTTAATAATAGATCGACTTATTTTTTCGAGATTGTAAAACTTATCATATATCTTACTCGAATCATAATAGAATATTATTCATCTTGTTATTAATTTTGTTTATCTTTTCAGCAAGTGGTTGTACAACAGCCATCAGTACCTATAATTTTATCATCAAATAAAGCACCCGTTAATATTTCACCACCTGTTCCAAGTCCTTCTACACCAATACCAACTTCTGTTTCAACGTCGTCTATTCCAGCAAGCACTATTACATCAGTTAATACACCATCGAATTCGTCAACTCCTCCTATTGTTCATCGATCAAATGGACCAATAAATTTAACACGTACAACATCAACAATTTCAACACCATTATTAACACAAACTCAACATGATCAACATATACAATCAATAAATTCTCGTTTACTTTCATCATCAATGACAATGAAATCATCATTAAAATTAATTGATGATACATTAACATGGTGTGAAAATGGACAATTAAATAATTACTTACAAGATTCCGATGGTTTTGTTGTTATTGGTGCTATAGGTAGAGAAAAAGTTGGCAAATCAACATTACTTTCATTATTAGGTGGAAATCAATTTATTGATGAAGATCGTTTAATGATATTTCCAGCAGCATCATCAAATTCTCATAAAATAACACATGGTATTGATGTTTATATTACAAATGAACAAACAATATTACTTGATACACAACCATTATTAAGTTCACAATTACATCAACAACAAATATTACAATCATCAAATGATTATCCTCGTTCTCAACAACAACAACAACAACAACAGCAACAACAACAACAAATATCATCTACACCACATTTTTGGCAACAACAAATTGATCCACGATCAATGTTTGTTGATAATATACTTGAATTACAAACATTAGAAATAATTGCATTTATATTATCTGTTTGTCATGTTGTTTTAATTGTTGAAGATCAATTTGCTGATCCATATTTATATCGTTTATTACAATTAGCTGATATATTACGACCTATAATAAAACGTAATACAAATGAAATAATTAAACCACATTCACCACATATTGTTTTTATATTAAATAAATGTAATAATTATATATCACCACAAGAACGTCTTTTAATAAAACGTTCAATAGTACAAATGATGATGGATACACAATTTCGTATATATTCATCATTAAAACAAACAAATAAAATTAAAATACAAACAAATTTAAAACATATTGTTACAGATTTAAAACAAAAAGAATTAAATGAAAATTTATTAATTAAATTATTAAAACAAACAAAATTAATTGATAATAATAATAATGAAGAAGATGATGAAACAAATAAAGTAAATTTATTATATTTAATATAAGATATGAACTCAACAGGATATTAAGGAGAACTTGCTTCACAATAGATTTATGAGATAGAATAGTTTATTTGATCTGAAAGTTTCAGGAATGAGAAACGCTTCTAGTAAAAATTTTACTTCGATTCATTAAAATAAAGCGAACTTTCCGCTTATTTATATCCTTCAGGAAAATCCTCATAACTTCGTCACTAGAAGAAGCACAGAACTCAGAGTGATTTCAAACGAAAGTCAATACTTGTGTGTAATAGAATTTTGAAATTCGTTTCCATTCGTTTTTTATGAATATTTTCGTACATATTGTTTGAAGAAGAATGATGTACAGCTGAGAAACTACGAAAATGGTAGAAATCAAGGGATTAAAAATCCGGATGTTGAAATCATTGACCTAAATGTTAAAATAAATGTCCTTTCGTGACAATAGATCTACCTTTTCTCAGCATAGCAATCAACTATAAAAAGAATATTGATTATGTCTTGAACAGCGAGGGAGAGGGTTCAATTTTCTTCACTGAAAAATGCCATATTTATGATATATTTAAATGATAATTCTTAAAAACAAGAAACAGATCGTGTCAGCTAGCGCCATCTGTTGTACTTTATATATTTAAGAATGTTTATTTAATGCTGATGTAAATAAAAAAAGGAAGTCTTCCCCTTCAGAAAATATTGCATAACACGAACACCATACATACTGAAATTTCCACTAAGATGGTCGCCTAAGAGCTTATGCTCTGAAAAGCCCGTTTTCTATAGATCCTAAACAAAACTTTTTATTGTTTTGCCATCATCTAGGAATTCTGAAAAGGATTTTGAATTGCTTCGTCAGTTATTTAGACACTTTTTTGTCGTTTGTATATTTGTACTTCGTCAACTCTCTAATACTAGTTTTTTGAACAATAGTCTCTAGTGCTGATTTTTTTCAGTGTATCTAAAGCAACTTGATACACATGTACCACTTAAAAATTAGCTTTAGCAAAGTTCATTATCTTGATCCCCCCGGTCTGATTAATTGCTTGTAAGTTGGAGCTATCTGCTTATGTGGACCCGAATGAGTTGGGAATACTGTGAAAAGAGTTCATGCTCTTAGCTTATTCTTAACGAAACTTTATATAGAAACATGCTTTGACACGAGCAGTTTATGTTGAAATTTTCAGATACTTATCATGGTAAAAGTGCGCTTTTTTAAATCGGTCATATACATCTAGAGATTCGATGCTCCTATTTCAGATCAAATGGTCTGATGCTTTAACGATTAACTATCCTCACAAAGACTTGTTTCTATGCAAAGTTTAAAGTCAAAGTTTGAACACCCAATACCATAAAAGTGTAATATATTTCCGTTCCAACAAGTTATTATCACGACTTTTTTACGAAGTTAGTCATAATCCATTAGAATTTATATGGTGTGCATAGTTCCGGCTCACGAGGGAACCTCCCGTTTTGATTCATTTTGTATCTCATTTGAGTGAGCATATTGAGATAGTAAAAACCCTAAAAGGATTTTGGTTCCTGCTGCTTCTATCAAGAGTTATGGCCGTTTTACTGAATTTCCGACTCATTTTGAGGTATTTACTGTAAAAATAAAATTAGGAAATTTCCATCTTAAATTATACCTACAAATAGGCTCAATGGTCTTTAAAATATCCTGAAAGTTTCAGCCAAAAAGAATGTTTTTTTCTCGATATATTGATTTTTCAAAAAATAGTCGCTTGCGATAAATACGTCGAAAAAACTGAGTCCACTCGAAAAATTAATATTTCGAGAAAGAAACATTCTTTTTGGCCGAAACTTTCAGAATATTTTAAGGACCATTGAACCTATTTGTAGGTATAATTTCAGGTGGAAATTCTCTAATTTTATTTTTACAGTAAATACCTCAAAATGAGTGGGAAATTCAGTAAAACGGTCATAACTCTTGATAGAAGCTACATGAACCCAAATCCTTTTAGGATTTTTACTATGTCAATATACTCACTCAAATGAGATATAAATGAATCAAAATGGGAGGTTACACCTCGGAAGGTTATCTCGTCAGTCGCAATTAGACATTTGAAGAATTTCCTTCATTAAATAGAAAATTATTTTGAGACTTAGGGAAAATATAGAATTACATAAAGAAATAATAGTAAATTTTTAATCATTGTTTTTTTATCAGAATATGATCGAAAAAAATGAATTATATTAAGTTGATATTTCTATATAAGCAGATGTGTAATATTAAAGTTCGTATGTAAAAATAAAAATGATTATTTGTTTCGATAGCTTTTCTTCAATAAAGTTTTCTAATTGTCTTAATATATGTAAAAACGAAAATAAATATTCTTCTTTTAAATAATTACGACATTATTCCAACATATACCTGAAAACCTCCACTATATCAGTGCGAAGATTTTTTTTACTTTTTGACCTAAGTACATACTAACGAAAGAAATATTTAATTGATAAAACTAAAATTAGTCACAACGGAAACATCACGTAGCACAGTGGGTAGTCTACATAAATTTTGGCTATAAATAACTTATTCAATTTTTCGCAACAGTCCTGTCGAGATATTGTTTTAAAACTACCAGAAATTAATTGAATTAAAAAAAATGCTTTTATCAATATATATATGATTAATCCTTCTTGAAGATATTATTTATATTCTTATTTTAATATTTTTTATCTATTCATTCGATGATTTCTAATAAATTTATTTCCTTATTGATAAATGTTTGTATAATTATACACAGTTTAGTTTCACTCTCAATGAGATTATTGCAATATAGAAAAAAAAACTTAGTATTGAAAGTGTTTTTGAAGATTATCATTAGAGATTTATTTAATAATCCATTATCATTTCCTAAAATATAAAATATTTTAGGAAATCGATTTAACAAATGATGACGATGAAGATTTGGATGATAAACGTTCGTATAATTATATTATTTTATTTTTTTTTAAAATTAAATTTTCTCATTTTTAAGAAATAAATTATGATTATGTAAATGCAATCTTTATTCCACGACGAGATTTTCGTGATTCTCATTCATCACATTGGCAATCACGTTTTCTTGGTTTTTCAAATGCTGATTCAATTGTTCGACAACTTCGACAACAATTACTTGCTATTGATCGTCCACATATTGAACAATGTCAAACACAACGTGCTTGGTTAACACATGCTTCACGTATTTGGGATCTAATTACAAAATCAAGTCAGGTAAGAAAATACGTCTACATATATAAAACATACATAATTCAATTTTATATATATATATATATCAAATTTTATTTATTTTGTCTAGTGGGCCGATTTTAGTCGTTTATTAACATGAAATAATTGATAATAGATGTCCATTAAGAAGGACAAATACGGCAAAAAAAGCAATACTTAATACCAATCTGAATGGCAAAATGATTGCTGACCGAGCAAAATAAAATCAAAAAAAAAAAACCATGGGCATGCTAGTGCATGATGAGAAAGAAGATGATGGCAATTATAGAAATGAAATGACCTTATACAAGATTATTAAAAGAAATAAAATGGTACTAGTTAACTACAAAATGCTAGGCTATTATTATTATGGTCATTAAATTTTTTTTCTCTTTGGCTTTTTTTTCTCTCTTGTGCATCTTTTTCATTCTTTGCTCTTGTTTCTTTTATTTTCTTGCTATACTACTACGATTTTGTTTTCTTATATTTTTCTTTTTTGGCTTTTACTTAACATAAAGATGAAAAAACTCTCTTTTTTTTTTGAATAGGTAAAATGAAAGAAAACACAAAAACAAAACTAAGATCGATATAATTCTAATATTTACATTGGTTTCTTTCTTTTTTTTTTTCTTTCTTTCTCGTGATTCAAGTGTGGATTTTTGATTATTTGTTGTTGTCATCATATTTCTTTTTTTTTTTTCTTTTCTTTCCATTCGGTATATATCTATGTTTATGCTCGGTTTGTTTGTCTGATCTAATAAAGAAACAAAAAAAGATGTAATGCCGAATACTATTCATGATAATAAGATCAAAAGCAACCGATGATATATTGGGCTTGAATGTCATCATCCTAATACTGATTCATTGACTAGTATGATCATAATACTTCGCATCTTTCTATTCTCTTTCCTAGTTTCCAATTAGCTTCGACATGGGGTGTACACAAATTTATCTTGAATAGAAAGAAAGCAGGACAAGAATAATTAATAATAGATAATAAATAAACTTTTTAGTCTTCTTATTTTTTTTTGTTTATTCATTCTTTTGTATTATCAATTGAATTTCTTTCACAATATATTTTATGATTGAATACTAAACAAACAATACAACTCTATTTTAAAGTCATCACTTTATTTTTTGTTTTCTCAACAACAATGAACGATAAATTAAGCATAAATTTACATTTTTCTACAAACATTAACATATATATGTAGATCATATGTTCCTTCATCAATCAAAATAATATTAGTTTATCGCCATTTCAAATTACATATTCCGATAAATTCTTCATTAGAATTTAAATGTATGGATAAATCATAAATAAATAAATAAATAAATAACTGTGGTCATGTACTCATATGAATGTCATATTCATGTTTTCTTCGCTTCATTAATGAATTCAATATAATATTGTCAAAAAAGAACAAAGTTTGTTGAGCATGACGATTCATTATCATAAATTTTCTATAATACTGATATGAGATCTTTCATAACAATAAGAAAAACAAGAAGAAAACAAAAATAAAGCGTAGGCTTCGGAAGTCAACAAAATTAAGAAGAAGAAAAAAGAATAATAATAATAGTAATACTTTTTAGTGATAAATAAATACTGTATTGGTCTATTATCTGTCGACACCACAATATATACTATATCTCTTAAGAGTTATTTTTTTTTTTCGTCTTTTGTTGTTTTGCTTATTTATTCGTTTCCTTTGTTTTTAATGAAGGATATAATATAATTCTTAGAATATAGCAGTATTATATCGTCCGACTATTTTAATATAAGTCTAATCATTCAAAAGCATGTCTTATTAATTAAATTGATTATTTATTTTATTTTTTCAATATAATATTTATAACTACAATGTACTTAAGTTAAGCCAATAAATATACGATTACCTCCGATAGAAATTCCATTCTTTTATAAATAATAATAATAATAGCCTAATGATCTTTGAAAAACGTATTATACAATAATAATCAAATTGAATAGGTAAGATATTTACTATTTAAACAATTGTAATCTCTTTTATATGAATGTTCTTTTGTAATATGTTTTATTGATTCTATAAATATATTGTAACATACTGTGTTGTTAAAGTTACAGCAATAATGATCGATTAGTCTGGTGATACACTAGTACATGTAAAACAAGTCTTTTGTCAATGTCAATCAGAAATATAAAAGATCGGTACGACTAATTGAAAAGAATGATGGAAATCCGAAGATATATAGGCTTGATAATTGTATGAGGCACTGAAGATTTTCTATCATAATCATATTCTAATTTTCTTCGCCTTTTTTTTCTTCTTTTGTTTGTGTCATCAAAAGCATATGTATATTGGTGTTTTTTTGTTCTTGTTGTGGACAAATGCACCGACTTTTTTTTTAGATACAAGCTTGATTATTTTTTTTTCTTTTGTAGTTTTTGGTAGTATTTTCCAAGGGAACAAGCCAGCAAGAGAGATTGAGAGTTGTGACATTGATTTAATTTCCGTTATTGATGGGGAAATGAAAAATAAAGAGAGAGAGAAAGACGAGGAGGAGAACACAATGAACAACAGGTAATTACCCTCCTTTAAAAATCAAGCAAGTGACGCACAGAAAAATTGCATTTGGCGCTCTTGGCCTCGCTTTTTCTGCTTATAAATGCCACTTAGCTAAATGATTGACTGTGGCAGGATATTTTTTGTCTCGGTAATCAATCATTATTCCTTCGAATGAACGTTAGATTTTTTTTCTCTATACTACTCTATTTTCTCCCCTGTCTCTTTCTCTCTATTTCTCTCCCCTTCTCTTTCTTTTCGGAAAATGCACGCACACACATATATACACTATGACACGGCCGATTATTCTCATAGACGTCATAAGTTCTTCTCTCTCTCTCCCTCTCTCTCTCTTTGTCGACGCGTCGCTTCAAGTTTCTGTATTACTACTGCACTCTATTGTCGTTATTACCAGAAAAGTAGTACTTAAACAGATCGTTTCTCCGCTTTATCATAGCTACTCGGAAGTCGAATGCATTTTCGGTAAACAGTATTAATATAAAAAAAATACAAATTGTCTAAATCATCTATACATTTATATATTTATTTATTATAACGATTATTCTTCAAGAAAGACAAAAAACTATTTCATTCATCTTTACTGAGTATTATATCGAAGAAATCAGTAGATAAATCATCTTTGTACAAATATCTCATTTTGACATCGATCGGAAATCAACATACAGAACAAAAAAATATTAAAAAAAAAAATAAAAGAGATCTTTAACAAATCATCGTTCGTTTTTTGTTTTGTTATATTCAACATTTATCATACAATTGCAGATTGATCATCAACTTTCTTATCTTAATCAATTAAGAAAAAGTAAGTAATATTAAATATCTTCTATAATTATTTATGTTTTCTTATACTATAAAAATCTTTGATTATTATCAGACATATTCGACATCAAATGTAAATACTAAAGAAACCATAGTTGTTTTTTCTTTTGTTTTGACTATTGTTGCTTTTGTTTTGTTTTTTTTTTACTATTTGATGTTGAAAATTGAGACAACAACGACATATTGCGATCGTGATAATCATAGTGTGGGCGTTGTTCATTTAGACTATCGTGCAATTGCAAGTTGATCAATATTTATTCTAGCATAGTTAACTTTAACATATTTGCCTCTGGAAAAATCAGTTCTCAATCTCGTTTAGAGGTAACTCATCTATTATGCTGATTTTCATCGATGTAACTATCAATAAGTAATGCAATAAAAATATATATAAAAAAAAAACTCTTTGACTTAAGGGCTTTGAGATATGTGACGTTAATCTGATTTAGTTTTCTCCTTTATTTGCTCTTGTTTATGGTGGTCGTACTGGCAGGCAAATATATACACACATGTTTGCTTGATTATCATCTTATCGTTGGAACTGTATGTGTGCTTTTGGCCACCGAACAAATTTGCAAATATCGACAATATATCAAGTCTTTTGTCGCTGTTGTCTTATGACTGGTGATATTAACATTATGTGTACAAAAATAAAACTAACAGATAGATTGTTGCTTTTATATATATTCTCATTTATCTTCTTTTGTTAAAGATCACTAGCACTTATAGATACGTATATATATATATATATATATATTGATATATTTATAGATATTAGCTTGTCATTTGAAAAGTAATTTTGTTTGAATAATATTTTGTAAATCATATTGGGAAAAATTTTAATTATTTTATCAAATTATTCGTTTCGCTGTGTTTGAATTAAAAAACATTTCATATAACTCTGGTGGATTGTTTATTGAAGACAGTTGGCATTGACAATGCATGAAATAGCACATACGCGTCGTCATCATCACTAGTACATCATCAACCACATCAAGTACGATCTACATACATGTATATGAGAAACTCTCCAGCGAGAAATGGGATGCGTCGTATAAAAGTGCTATATTAGTTATAACAACATTTTTTTATGCTAAAAGGAGAAACGAACTACAAATATTAATCTTAGTTAAGTGGATGTTTTCTGTTTTTGTTCTAAAAGACACAAGATTACGAAAAAAAAAAAAAAAGAAAACTTCTTTATTTGAAAAAAGAAACCAATTCTATGAACATTTATACTTTCGAAAAAAAAAAAAAAAATTTTATAATTCAAACGAATCAATTTTCATATATCGTTCATAAATTTTATTCATTGATTTCGATGATGATAAATGTTTATTTATTATTGGTGATGAATTATTTGAATGAATTGTTAACATATATGGATGAACAAATTTAATATTTTTTACTGAACGCATTTTTATTATACTAACAATAAGTATAATTATAATTAATAAAGCACTAAGAAGTAAACCAATGAATATAAATGGTAATGATAAAATTAATTCATTTAAATGAATAAGAATCGATTTTTGTACACATTGTTTTTGTCGACATATATAACCATTCGGACAAGTTTCAATTGATTTTTCATAAAGACATTCAAATAATACAGGTAATTCACAATGATGCATATTATTTAAAAGTATACGTTGTGTACCTAATGGACATTGACAATTGAAATCAATTTGACCTGTATGAATTTGATCAGATATTCGACATATACGACGACAACGTTCTGGTGTTAAAGAACAATTCGAACCAAGTTCTGTATCAATACAAAAATTTTGAAATTTTTCTATACCAATATCATGTGAACGACATTGACAAGTATTTGATAATGATGAACATTCATATAATTTTGAATGAATACATGTATGTTGACATGATGAATTAATTAATTGTTCAAATTCAATATGAATATGAAATATTTCTGATGTAGAAATATTTTCTTTCGTATCTAAACGACAATTTTTTAAAGACATAATTGATTGTTTAAAATAAGCTCCACGTATTGGAATAAATTTTGATGAAGAATATTCTTGAAAACGAAATGGTACAGTTGTTATACGTGTTGATTCACTTGTTCGAATTGTTAAATTTGACTAAAACAAAAAAAGAAGAAAAATAATATTTAGTTTGTTGAAAATCAAACAATTTTTTTTTGTTAAACTTCTATTAATTGAAAAGAAAATGTATCGATTTAGTTCGATTATCAGAAAATATGAATCAATCTTATCTTTGTAAATGAAACAATAAAAATAAATACTATACAACTAATAGGAAATGTTTATTTAATATATATATCTTGGAATTTTATATTATAAAACATCATTACTTCATTTAATCTTTTTAGGATAGAATTCATTTATTTTTAGAAACAAAAATAATACAATATGAAACTAATTACAGTAAATTAATTTTCATTTTAAATCAGTATTATTGATTTTTTAAAGATATATGTCATTTGTACTCAATCATGAAGCAATGTCAATTAGATCTATGATTAGCAATATGCGCATCAATAGATCTGAATTGTTTCAGAATGGGAAACGCCTTTATGCATCTCTTCTTTTCGGAAAGAATTAATATCAAGATTTTGTATGTTATAGTAACCTATTTTTTATGATTTATGAAGTTTAAGATTAATTATGATTATATAATAATTTTATTGCCTATATTGAATATTCAATACATCAACATATCACGAAATTTTTGATATTATATTTGAATGTTATTGTTGAAAGTGTCGACAACGTTTAATAATTTATGATTATTGCCATGGGAAAGAAAATTTGGTTTCTCTTTTTGATAATTGTAACAGATTCATACATAAGCAGACAAACAAATACTTTCAGCTGTTACATTAGAATATAAAAGTATCGTAACATATTTGTTAAGCCCTCAAGCAATTCATAATGTACATACAGGTAAATAAAAAGCTGCAAATGAATATACATAACATATTCATTTTTAGATGTTTGTTTTTTGAATTGCTTCTTACACTATTTCGTTTTGTTTCAATCAATGAAAAATAAAATGTCTCGTATTTATGTTATAGTAATAATAGTATTGAGAGTTGTACTATGAAAACATATTGTAGTCTATCTAGTATACATTTATTCATCGTTTTCTTTTGTAAATACAGCTATACATATAACTCATTCAATAGAATATTTTTATCTTCGGGTGTATTTTTTTTTTCTGTGTCTAAATCATTTATTGATTAGTAATTATTTGAGAACATATTCAAAAACTGATTGATGATCGAAAATGAAATCTCTCAGTTTTAAGATACAAGAATAAATTTTATACATTTGAATTCAATTGAAAACGAGATCATTATTCACTTTTTT
The DNA here is from genome assembly GCA_905329745.1 of Rotaria sp. Silwood2. Lineage (NCBI taxonomy): Eukaryota > Metazoa > Rotifera > Eurotatoria > Philodinida > Philodinidae > Rotaria > Rotaria sp. Silwood2. The sequence goes on along the minus strand of CAJNSZ010000256.1, from coordinate 69,534 downwards.
GAGATTTGAATTACACATTCAAAATGTGCCATAACCAACATTTCGCTCTGAAAATTTACCATTAAACGGATTCGGATTCTATTCATATTGCAAAGTATGTTACACTTCATGTTAGTATCTTTAGTTATATCTTGGTTTTTTCTTTTTCGTTAACTTACACGAATGTCAATAATGGTAAATTCACAATCAACTGGTGCGTAAATACGTTCACTTTGTGAACATTGAAAAAGAAGAGGTACAGGTACTAGATATGTATCTGCTAGACGATAAATAATACCAATAGAAAGTGACGAAAATGATTGATTTGATAATGCATATAATGGTTGAACAATTAATGATGTTTGATTTTTATCAAGTTTGAATATATTTGAATGTGTATGATAAAATGTTCGAACAAATCGACAATTATAAAATATTTTTGCATGATTAAATTGTATAGAATATAAACTGATGAATAGACAAACCAGAAGTCGCATGATGGATGATGTGATCGATAGCTGTTTTCCTTATGTTTTCTTCTTTCTCTGGTCACATATATACAAACAATAATTGAATATGTCCTTGCCGTTGATGTGTTCAATCATATATGTTTACTCTTCTACTTGAATATGTATATAAATATACATATGAAAGTTCAAGCCGGATGTTATTGTTATCGAATAGAAACAAAAGGAAAGAACAATAGAATGAATACATATATATCATATTAATTTAGAAAATCATAAACAAAGAAATTCATATTAAATAATAAGATTCTCATCAATAATATAATAACAAAAAGAAATTCATATCATATATTCAAGTTAAATCAACTTTTATTTTTCAATATTGTTCATTCATTTCAATAAACTCATCGATTGTTTTGATTTTTAATGAATAACTATTTGAATATTTTCAAAAAGTCATTCATAGGACATGTTGATCAATCATCATTAGCGAAATGATGAATGATAATGCAATGAAGATATTATTCTCAAAAGATTCATTATTGAACATAATTAAATCATAACATTGATGTGATAAGACATGTTCATTTCGTCGATTTTCTTTTTTCTTTTTATTGGAATCAACAACGTTTCTTATTATTTTGATTGACATAATAGAGAATTTTTTTTGAAATTGATTTATTCAAAATAATATCGAATTTTACTTGCTAAACTATGTAATGACGTTGATCGATTTTATTTTTTGTTTTACTTGTTGAGTTAATCAATTTTATCTGTAGGCGTATAATTAATAAAGATTGTAATAAATAAAAATTTAGGTTGTTATGCTTTTATTTAGTGACTGATTGAAAATATAGAAAGGCATATCGGATTCGTCTTATGAGGAAAGTCTTCAACCGTTTAATCGCTTTTGAGTTGGAATCATATGCATCATGTAGAATTAAATGAACTGTGAATATTGTTACAGTTGAGAGTTTAGAATGTGTGAATTCATTTTAAAAACAAAATTTCTCTTAGAAATAAGATGAACTAATGGATTTAGATAAGAATTCAGAAAATCAATTTTTATATTAAACATCATAAATAAAACATTTTAATGTGTTTTCTTTTTGCTGTTTTATCAAAAAAAATAGCATCGATTATAGTATTTTTGGATAACAAATTTAACTTTCAATTGTATCATATTTGACTAAATTATTAAAGTTTTTTTTTTTTTTATTGAAAACTCAATTAGATTAACTTTTCGAAATATGAAACTTTCAAAACATGTCTGTTGTACAGATTATTCATAGAAAAGAGTCTATATATTGAAGTTCTCATATCTCGAATAAACTTTGCTTAAAACTTGGGAATTCTTTTAAAATGAAAGTCAATCAAGTTGAATTCTCTATATATGCACAAAATTTTATATCGAAATTCAAAAATAAGAATTTTTCGAAATCTTGAAGCTTCTAGCAAAAAAATTTAATAGGTTAATTAAATACCAATAGAAGTTCAGTTTTTATTAGAACATTACGAAGTAGTATGTTTAGGCGAATCGGAAGAGAACAGCTTAAAAAAAAATTTTTTTTTTGCGTGTGCAAAACTCTTGGTAGAACGATCATATTTAAAATGTCGGGAATGAATTTATGTTTCTCTAGGGAAATAAAATATTTTTCATAAAATCTTTACAATAATTAATGTATCTCCTGTTGAAGTGCACGTTTCTTTGTACAATCGAACAAGAAAACCTTTCTATGTAATAAAAATGCCTTTTGAGATGAAGCTTATCTCATCAAGTAGAGTCTATTAGAATGACAAAAAATGCTATAGTGGTTCATTCCCATGGGCTTTTATTGTTGACTTATCACGATTCTATTAGAGTTTTCTAATCGTGATAGAAGATACTTCATGACGGTACAAATGACATATATAGTTCTAACCTGATAATTTATTTTTTTTGTTACAGAAAATTTTTTATTGTTTTAAGTAACTTAATCTTTTTGTGTTCTTTATATTTTTTGAACATTCGAGAATTTCTCAAAGCTTTCTATAATCAAAATTTCTAGTTTAAAATAATACTACGCGAAACATTACGAAATTCTATATCTTTACTATGTAATCGTGTTATCTTTTTTTTTGCCATAACGAAGTTTTATGTATAAAACGATCTTGATTTTTTATCTATCGCTATGTTGTTTTTTTTCCCTATGTAAAACTCAAACATTTTCTTAAACACTATTACATTTATGTTAAGCATAAATGATTATTATATTGTCTACTCAAATTAAGATCGAGAGCATTGAGTGCATATCGAAAACAATTTTTTTCTTTTCTTTTCTTTTTTGTCATTGATTATTTTTACAATCATTTGACATACACATAAGAAAGAATGTTATTCATTTGCATGATTTACTTTGAAGGCAAGAGATTGCTTTTAACTAATGTATTTTCTTTCTCGGATTTTTACTCTATATATATATATATATACGACAAGGTAATTATCGCATTGTCAATAGCCATCGACATATATTAGTGACGGTAATGAATAACAGAAAAAAAAAAAAAAATAAAGAAAACTTTTAAATATGTCATTTAGCTTCTTGATAGTTACGTATATATATGGGTGGTAATTTTCTCTTGATATCATATATAAGTCTATAAAGAAGAAGCATAATATTGCATCGATATTTTAAGAATTTTTGACGAAGACAAAAACAAAACAAAAAGAAAAAAGAAGAAAAAAAAAATAAAGAGAAAAAAGAAAATTTTTAAACAGCGTTTGATGATAAAAGATGTTTAGATAAATGTGCAGCTTGACGTTTATTTTCTAATCCACGCATCATTGGATCATGTGGATTCCATGTTAACATTCGGACTGTTTTAGCTGTATGTTCAGTTAATGTATGAAATGATGCTGTAGGAGTTAAATTTGTACCTGTTGGTATTGTATTATTTAATAATGTTGCTTGAACTAATTGATGTTGTCGTCGTCGTTCAAAATTTGAATAATAATGTGATGTTTTATAAGCCATTTGATTTTTTCGATTTAAATCATATGATGAATCAGGATCTGTTGTATCTGACACATGTCGTTCAAGTGTAACAAGACATGATGGTTCTGTACAACAAAAACATATATGTTTATATAAAAATACTATAGCTGTACCAAATATACGATAGAATAAACGACAAATTATACGTTCAAAATCTGCACGAAAACGTGTTGATGTTGCCCAATAAAGAAGAAAATTAATAGCATGATTTGATTCACGCATACCTTTTTCAATAACAGTTAAATATGGATGAAATACACCCATACAGACTTGAACATTTTCATATAGATTTCGTGTAAAATGACATTCTGGATAATTATAAAATAGATATGCTATACACCAGTGTACATAATATGGACCAAGTAGGACAAGAAATGCAAATGAAGCAACCAGTAACATAACTGTTGTACCACGTTTTTCCACTACACTAAATAATAATTATAAAAATTTCATTTGTCTGAGGAAAACAATAAGGAATAAACAATGTGTTATTTGTTGATAGATTTTCTTAGAAACTCAATTAAATGATGTTTTTGATTAAGAATAAAGTTCAGATGGGTTTAAACAAAGCTACTCTAACTCCATTTTTCATATATGAATTGATGTATGAATATAAATTTCTTTTTAAGTGTTTTTTGAGAAATAATTATAGCAGATATCATATATTTATCGTTTACGTATGTCAATGATTAGCAAATTGAATTTGCGCTCTATGTTGTTGATTGATAGTTAACTGTACAAAATCAGCGATGTCTTTTAAAAGTTTTTTTTTTTTTTTGTTTTTTTTCCATAGAACGAAACAATAATAAGTATTACGTTATTATTGATATGATAATATTTAAGTTGATAGACTCATCTCTTAAGAATCATAGATTAGTCTTCTATTAAGAAAAAAATAATAGTAATAACACTTTGATGCTTATGCTATCAATAATATTTGTGCAACATCAAGAAAAATCTAATGATAGAAAAAATTTTCATCCCTTCCTATTATGTTATATGATAAATATTAATATTTGTTCGTCATATAAAACGATATTAGCATTTCTTCTATATGTCTATTGACCTTCTAAATGAATAACTAAATATATCTTATACGAGAATGCATATAAAAGTATTTATGTCATATTAAATTGTGGAAAAGAAATAAAAAAAAACAAAAGAAATTTTTTCGCGTCTGTTGTTGGTTGAGGTCAATCTAGTCATTAAGTCTATCTCTTCTTGAGTTATAGTAAAGACTTATGTCTATCAGAATTTTTCCTTTTATCAGACGATCGCATCATTATCAATGTATATCTCATTAAGCATGTTTTATGTTTAGCTTACAGATGAAAAACAATAAGACAGTATTGATACTAAAGAATTTTCATGAAATTTTTGTTTTCATATACATAAAAATATTCTAATTATTTTCTTACTTTGTAGAAAAACGTCTCATTGCACCATTTTCTCCTTTGGTCATAAAACGTTTTTTAGATTTTTTAAGTTCAATTATAATTAATAAATTGCTTATTGTTATACCAACAAATGGTAATATTGCATAGGAAAAAACAGTAAAAAATCCACGAAATATTTGATAATGATCAGCTTGTACTGTATCAAATGCTTCACAATGTAATGTACCACTTGTATAAAAAATAAAATCAAATGGAATTGGTACAACAAATATGAACATTATAAAAGCTAATAATGGTAAACGAAATTGATTAAATGTATGTCGACAAAATGGATATTTAATAACAATACAACGTTCAATAGCAATTAATAATAATGTTGTTGATGAACATTGACGAAAATATAAAAAAAATATTCCAAACATTTTACAAAATGTTGCCGAAGCTTTTAAATAAGTCATTACAGTACGAAATAATTGTGCAAATAAACTTGATGCTAAACTTAATAAATCGAAACATGTTAATGCAACAAATAAAGCAAATGATGTTGATCGTCTTAATGAACCAAATATTAAAACAAGAAAAACAAATGTATTTAATAATATACCAATAGTAACAATACAATATGTGAATATAGCTAAATGATTTCGTGATAAATAACGAAATACATGATAACGTCGACAAAATAATGTTTGATTATTAAGAAAATCTATATGATACGGTTTTTTAGTCAAAGTATTTTGATTGACTAAATAAAATATTGAATTATTTTTAACATCACAGACTGGTAATGCAGTTTCCTTTGAACGCATACAACATCCAGCATGCCATTGAGGTCTTCGAGGAAATAAAAAATTTATGGAAGTATTTAAACCAAAATCACTAAATATATATATGTCACGATTAGATATAGTTATTTGCGCCGGTGGTAATGTAGTAGCAATTGTCAAAGGAAATAGACACGAGAATAAAAGGACAAGGAAACTTAGTTTTGAAAGAAAATTTGAATTAGTTTTTCTTTCAATTAAATGTCGTTCAGAAATATATCGACGTAAATGATCTGTTGAAAGAATAAAATCAATAAAAAATTCTAATTTTTTAACGACGATAGTAAGATGAATTAATTGATGATGTACTTGCACAATTTTTTCGATTAAATATTGATGAAGTATTACCATATTGAGATGTATTTGATGGAATGGAACATTCACATGTGCACGAACAAAGGTGATAGCAGCAACAACGAAAATAACCAAGAAATTGTTTCGAACGTGATGATCGAATATTATTGATGTTGTCTTCATGTCGTGGTTGACGTTGAATTTTTTTATAATTGTTACATTGTGGGGAGACAGAGGCAGATGATGATAATGAAACATTATTATGTTGATGACGAGTAGAACAAGCAGAAGAAGACGAAACAAGTAATGTACTACGACTAACACTGCTTGATGAGGGTAATATTGATGGTGATTGAGATTTTCTCTTGATCTTAAACATGATGAACGAACGATAATAACAAGTAGACAAGGACAACGGATGCAACAATACAATGGCAACAATTTTTTGATGACAATGTATTTGTGATCACTAAAAATAGAACTACTATAATATATATACATATATATATAATAAGTATAAATATAAAGAAACTATGAATAATTTTCTTTGTTCATTATCAAAAATTATAAAAGCAATATCTTTATTAATTCATAATTGAATTCATTAAAAACAATCAAATAGAAATTTTTTTTCTTTTATCATATCATATACTTCGTTTTTTTTTTTCCATATGATTAATTAACAATACTTACTTGTTGATATTAGTTATATCAATCAAAAAAATATATAAAGCCATTCAATATAAAGAATTTATATGTATATTGTTTTTTTTTTTTTTTTTTTTTTTTTGTAATTTTTATGGATTTTTAATGAATAGTAAAATTTATTTTTTTATTTTTTTTTTTTTTTTTTTTTTTTTTTTTTTATAGAAACACTTGTTCGAATATGAAACAATGGATACTCGATGAATTTGATGAATTAAGATTTAATCTCATGTAAAATAAAGCTGAATATAATAATCACAAATTTGCNGAGGAGGGGGGTCCAAAATGGGCAAAAAAGTGATAACGTGATTTCCGAATCACCCCCTATTTCTTTAATTAGTTACTACATTCCGTAGTGTTGAACAGAAGGAACTTGTGCTCAGCACGATAGCATAGTGTTCAATTACGGATGGGAATATGAGTGAATGAACCTACATCCTCAGGTGTATACAAACATTTTCTTAAACAAAATTTACAAACGAAAAATTTCGACTACATTTTGTAACAAATAGCGGTGTAATCAGGAGATCGTACGTGATAGAACAGTGTTCGGTATTGATTACGTTTCGATTGATAAATATCATCAGACTAAATAAAGATTTAAACATAAAATAAAAACATTTTTCATGATGTAGATATATTTTTCTTTCTTCATATAGATATGTCAAATATATAGTTGAACATGAACAAATTTATTCTCGTGCACCAATTGAATTAAAACGTTTAATATGGACAGATAATCATACATTATTTCAAAAAGAACTTCAACCAATTATATCACAATATTTAGTAAATGTTGAAGAACAATTATTACAATGTGATCATAATTATTTTCTTCAATTACCTAAACAACGTCGACAAACATCACCAACAATACAATCACTTGTTCATATGATTGGAACAAATATTAAATTATATGATATTGTACGAACAAGTTTACAAAAATTATTTCAACGTACAAAAATAGTTCATTATTCATCATTACGTTTATTATTATTAATGGCATTTCATGATTTAGAAAATAATAGTGTATCTAAATCAGATTCTATACATATATTTGTTTGGACACTTGATGCTGCATTAAAAGAAAGAAAATTAGATTTAAAAAAACAAAGAGAAATTGAACAATTTCTAGATGCACATGCACGTGATACAGATATTATTAATAAACATATACCATTTGTACTTACTGACCCAAATATTGTTTCAATATTAGCTAAATCATGTATTTTATTATTACATAAACAGGTAAGATATGATTCAAATTATTTGTTTTTTTTTTTTTGCTTTCATCAAAATAAACATTCTATGATTCAAAGAATGAACACGATGAAAATATACGAAATAAGTCAAAAATCTAAATAGTCAAAAACCATTATAATATTTTAACTACAGAACAGGATGTATGTACATTTGTAGAGAAAGACTTCCTCTGTCTAATGGCGTATATATTACCGGATGCTACTGCGCACTGTTCACGTGCTAATTGGAAGCGCCACCTTCGACGTCGCGCCGATGGTAGCGCCACCTATCGATATAGAACCTGATCATGCATAAACCACGAGATAGATACAGTCTTTCGCTACAAGGGTAAATATATACTGTTCTATAGTCACCTTTTATATAGTAAATGCTTCGTATTCAAAATGCAAAGAATAAAATACAAGTACATCGAAACTTTCTTCATCTCGAACAACAGTTTATCTATCTAGAGCATAACATAATTCACTTTTATCTGCTAGAAGTTAAAAATATCTTGCTACAATCGATTTAGTCGCTAATACCACAGTAGTCCAGGATAGGACACTAGGACCGATCTATCCTATGTTCAGCTCTGAAAGCTATCGACCCACTATTGGTTCAAGAACATATGTATGTCAAGTTTTTGTTTTTATTTCACAAATATTTGGAAAAAAAATTTCATACAAGGTGTCTAAAACTACAAATCAATAAATTTTATTTAGGTTGATGATGAAATTCCTTTACCACGTTCGAATAAAGAATTACAATTTCTTCTTAAATTACTTAATATGGGTTTATATGCATGGGATGTTCTTGATGGTGCCATGTCATTTCATGATGCAATTGATTCAAAATTATTAACACATTATTTACCATTTCTTATACGTTTAATAGTTGAAAATCGTTTAAATACTGATATATCATCATCATCAATATTAAAAACTTTATTACCACAAACAGAATTTGTACAATATATGATTAATAATCGTTTAGCATGTCAATTATTTCTTCGTTTTATTATTGAAACATATCATCAAAAACAATTTTGGTTAGCAACACAATTAATACCATATTTAAATGAACTTATTGAATATGGTTCAGCTGATAAAGTATTTTTACATCAATTTGTTTATTTTGTTCGACAATCTGTTGAACAAATACATTATATTGGTATATTATTAGATAAATTTTTTGTTTTACAAGCTCAAGGACATGAATTTATATTATATTATGGTTTAATATTACTTAAACATATTTTATCTAAAACAAATGGTACTAATCTAGTTAGTAAATATTTATATCAATCATTTAAACCAACACGAGATCATTCAACATTTATACATGATAAATATCATCAATTAATTCGTGATTATGAAGAATGTTTACGACAAATTCAAACACGTGAACAAACACAACAACAAGTATCAACAGATAAACAAAATTCATTTTCAATTTTTCATTGAAAATATTATTGTTTATAAAGAAATAACAACAACAAAAAAAAAAAAAATAATTAGTGTAAATTTTCTTGTTTCATTTTTTTTTTGGTATATGTTAAAAACGAAATATAGAGTGAATACAGCTCTTCTTTTTCTCTCTCTCTCTCTCTCCTTTTTTTCTTTTTCGTCGAGGTTTACTTCACAGAAAATAGAAATAACGTAAGCTCTTTTAGTATCGTAAAAGTAACATGCGAATAAGAGAAAAAACATCGAGTCGTACAGAGCAAGAACATGTTCAAAAATCATGTTAAGCATTTCATAGCAAGACACTTGTTCATAATAACTTCAAATGTATTGCTTATGAGAGAACGTCTCTAAGTGTGAGTTACAAATTTGAACTGATATTTTTGTCCATGAGTAGACTCCGATGTGATTAGTCGGAGCTTATGATAGATTGTCTCTATGCACTATTCTTTCCAAGTTATTACAGTTTCATTGGATTTTTTATCTTTAGCAAGGTATTGGTGAAATAGTCAAGTACTTGGTAGAGTTGCAGGTCATTATTTCTATGAGGTCATTCAAGGTTTATATGATTACGAGTAGATTTTTTCTTCGTTGTTTGTTATGCTTGTTTTCTTCCTATCGGTTTATTTTATTTTGTAATCATTTCAATTAGAAGAAAGAATGCAGTAGAATTTAAATCTTACAAATCTATAGATTCTACAATCCTTATTAATCTAGTTTTTCTATAAGGATATTTGAAAGTTACCAAATTAAAACTTACATTTAAATTTTTTTTGTAGTTTCGTACGACCTAAAAGAAAGATTTGAATGATGAGATGATTTCCTATTTATTTCGACATTCAGTTTTATGGTTTGTTAAAGGATCTTAACTCTCTTAGAGGAATACATATGATTTTATTTGTTGATGTTAAATGTTCGATTACATATGACAAAGATGGCAGAAAAAAATGATGAGTTTCGATAAGTTAAACTCGAAATCAAAATAAGTCATTTATTTGGCTGATTTTATAAATAATCTAATGATCATGAGATGTGTCTATTTCTTATCTGAGCTTCTAAAATATTCAAATTTCATTGAATATGGATAGTACAAATGAATAGCTTTGAGATTTTTTTGTGGAAGATAACGCATCAAGCTGACTACATTGTTCGAAACGTATCCATAAAGTTTTATGTTCAATCCTCACGAGGGAACCGTTCCAAGTGATTCACGCCGATTTTGCTTATATTTTGCCCATATGTAGGGATCAGTATGCTAAGAAAAAGCCTAAGAGGATTTGGGCCCATGTTGCTTCTTTCGAAGGTTATGGCCATTTTACTGATTTTTCGGCCTATGACAAGGTATTTACAAAAAATTCAAATGACGAAATTATGTCTTGAAATTTTGCCCATATGTAGGTCTCATGGTCCTAAATGTATGCTAAAAGTTTCAGCAAAAATAAATGCTCCATTTTCGAGATAATAAATTTGCAATAAATATTTGCATTTTATAGAGGACTAAGAAAAATCGAGTTTTTTTGGACAATCATTGTCTCGAAAATGGAACATTTATTCTTGGTGAAACTTGTAGCATACATTAAGGACCATGAGACCTACATATGGGCAAAATTTCAAGACATAATTTCGTCATTTGAATTTTTTGTGAATACCTTGTCATAGGCCGAAAAATCAGTAAAATGGCCATAACCCTCGAAAGAAGCAACATGGGCCTAAATCCTCTTAGGCTTTTTCTTAGCATACTGACCCCTACATATGGGCAAAATATAAGCAAAATCGGCGTGAATCACTTGAAACGGTTCCCTCGTCAGTATCACCAGCCATTAAAACAAAATATCCGTTGAGTCTAAAATTTTTGGATCTGAACCTCACCCGATGGGTTCTATTCTCAGATCATCCATGTGATAATATGCTGAGTAGACAATTGAACGTAAGAACTGTACATTAGGTTGGCTTTCTATTCAGAACAACAGTTAATATTAATTCTACAAAAGATATCAGATTATTGCATCTACCATTAGGCAACACCCCATACCACAACATAAATGGTATTCTTCTTCTATCTGTGGTGTCTTTTGAGAAGAAATATGTTTTCGAATAGAAATTTTCATCAATCAATGAAAACTTTCATGCATTCAATAGATGTCTGTATAATAGTCGCTTTAATTTGATAACATTATATCGGATATATCCTAAAAAATAAATACTGAAAAAATGTCTCGATTTATGTTCTTTGACGAGTATATAAAAATGATACTAGTAATAAAGTTTTCTTATTTCATTTTCGAAATTTAAGTTATTAAGTACATATTAAATAATGTCGTCTAATGCTTACTATGAACTATTTGTCATATGAAATGATTCATTGAAGTCATACTCATATCAATGATTCATTGAAAAGAAAACAAATAGAAACTTTCTACGACTTCAACATATTACTTTTCTCATGATTATTACCTGTTGTTTTCTTTTGTTTTTTTGATGTCTACACCGGAGCAAGATACGCTCCAACATAAATTTAGCAAATCTGGACGTATACCACCTCCACTACCATCAAAATATAGAAAACCTCGGTCTCATTCACTTAGTTCTGATCTAGATCAACAACATGAGTATGATTTTTATATTCGATTATCTTATTTATTTATTTATTTATATAAATAACTTAGGTCATCAAGTGATGAAACAGCACATGAAACACCCTTGGATAAACTTGATTTTGCTGGAATTCGAAAAAAATTCGAAAATCCCAAAACTCCTGAAGTATCTCAACCACAGATTTATAAAAAAAGACCATCCATACCAATAACACCAATTATTCAAACAAATATTTCACCTTCACCATCCCCTTCTTCGATGTCATCAAGTAAAAATTAAGATTATCTAATTGAAATCAATTTTTAATTATTAATTTGTTTTTCTTACAAGTTTTTACAACATATTTCAAACAACAAAATGAAACAACTACTACTCAAACAACACCTGTCAGACAATCCGTATTTTCAAAAGGAAAATCATCATCACCAACTCCATTCTCGGATGCATCTACTACAATAATTAAAAAAATTTTTCGTTCATCAATGAATAGTATGGGTAAAAATGGAATAAATTCATCTGCTGAAGAACAAGATCGTCCATTGTCACCATCATTAAAATCACCTGATTCTTTACTACAATCGGGGAATGGTAATAATGAACATCCGAAATCAGTTCGAAAAGTAAATAAAAATTATTCATGAAAATCATATTTAAATAATCAACAAAACTATTTACATACTCGTCAAAAGGAAAATATTATGACTCGAATTAAAGTTTTAATACTCAACTTATTCATATGGAAAAAAAAAATCTTAGACTAGTTGATTAAATATTTACCTCCCCGGGTGACATACTATTGCATTGGAGTGAGCGCTTAGTCAACTGTGGGAATTAGATATAGGCAACATGATCCCGAGACTAGGACCAACACTTTCATATTTAGTATAATTAGTACATACTAACGTCAGTGTTCACAAAGGAATTGGAAGATACTGCTATAAAAAGGTCATATTTTGATAGAGTTGTTGTATCAATACTGCAGTAGACACTATATCGTTGAATCATTTCGGGATATGATATACCGTTAAGGTCTTGCAAACGTGGTTATTTTCGGATTGAAATCAGTTTTTTTTTTATTTCCAGAATTATATCGATATCGTTGATATTAGCTTTATTTTTATAATATGGAATCCATGATTCTAAATTCCTATTATCGATGTGTTTTTTTTAACTCACAAAACTTACGATAGAATCTCCTCAGTATATCACCTTCTAATTTCAATGATATTTTTGCCTATAGATACTACATAGTGTTCTAACAAAAACTAGACTCCTATTAAGATTTGACTAAGCTATCGAATTTCTTTTCTAGACGCTCGAGGGTTTTTGGAAAACTTCTATCACAGAAGATTCCTTTCCCGTTAGTCAAAGAATTAAGAAAAACAATTAAATTTTTTAATTTATTAAAGACTTCACACAAAATTCAGGTATTGTCTCGATTCGATACTTTATTATTTCAAATAACTAATTTTTATGAATAAGTGATAAATGACCCTGTAGGAGGTAAAAGGTTATGATTATACAAAATTAGATCAAATAACATTCGATATTCAAATATTTTCAAAGTCTGTATTACTCTGTTTGACTAATTTTTATATTCATTTTAAAATCAAATACATGAGATTAAAATAAATCTCTTCATTGAATTAATCATCATTTATTCTAAGCAAAAAAAAAACATAATTAACAATAAGTTTTTTATCCAGATTTTTTCTTCCGGATGGACAAACATCTATTTTTGGGAACATATACAATAACTACAAACTTCAGAAAAGTCAATCGGGTCTTTGGCAAAGCATCGTATTTCCATGCTTCATAAAAAAAAAAAAAAACTTCTAACAATATTGAATTTTTCTTCAGATTCTTCGACCAATTGAAAAAAGTCTTCTAAGATCTTTTATTCTTAGATTCGTGAATTTTTCGATGTTTACAAGAATCCTCATGTTTATCAACCATTAGTATCGAATCGTCATTCTCAACCAGTACATAAATCAAATTCATCTGGTTTAACAACGAATTCTTGTCAACCTCCACCACGTCCACCACCTCGTCCAGAAAACTATCTTACATCTCAAATATCCGATTGGAATTCCGTTCCATCAATTGATACAACTGATAGTATAGCCGGTGATTCTAGTCTTTCATCAAATCCAAATTTAAGTCGATGTAATTCATCTGATGCATCATTCAGTGATGAAGAAGAAAATTATGAAGCTGAACGAGTTTGTTATTTTGTTTTCTATTTTTCTTTTTTATTTCGTATTTCGTTTTTTAGCAAACCAAATTACGTCGATGTATTGAAGAAGTTCATACTACTGAAAAAACTTATGTGAATATTCTCTATGTGCTTTCCGTTAAAATTTCTGCTGAAATTAAAAATACATGTGATAAAGATGAGAATCTTATACTAACATTTAATAATACATATAAACCTCTACTTGCCACTATACAACAAATATATCAATTACATTATAAATTCATTTTACCTGAAATTGAAGAATATATCACTGGTCAATGTACTGGTAATATGTGGTCAGTATTAGAAAAAAATTTTAAAGTTATTGAAGTATTATATAAAAATTATTATGTTACATATTGTGATATTCAAGGAAAATTAGATGACTTATGTAAAAATTATCCATTAATTAATGATGCTATGGTTAAATGTCAAGCTCATCTTGGTAATTTATATCCAATTACTCAACTTAATTGTCCAAATCAACGTTTACTTCGGTAATATATTCAATATGAAATTTGTTTTTTTTTTTATTCTATTACGAATTGCTATATTTTCAAAGACAATGAATAAAATGTATTTCTTAGCAGTAGCAAAAAACAAAATAGTTCATAGATCTATTATGATAAAACATGTTTCACTAAGAACAAAAGTCAATTTTAGCAAAATACATGTTTATATATATATGGGGGTTACAAATTTGACTGGTACCCCGTTTTGATGCAGATCCTATTGTAAGAATAAAACCTACTATTGTCCGGGCCATATAAGAGAGGGTCCTACATAACCCTAGATTGGCCCGAACAACAGCATGTTTTGTCCTTACAATAGTAGAGAAAAGCTACCAGCTCACACGATAAGGACTGGTAGCTTTTCTCTACTATTGTAAGGACAAAACATGCTGTTGTTCGGGCCACTCTAGGGTTATGTAGGACCCTCTCTTATATGGCCCGGACAATAGTAGGTTTTATTCTTACAATAGGATCTGCATCAAAACGGGGTACCAGTCAAATTTGTAACCCCCATATATATACATTCCTTTTTCACTAGAATCCTGATAAATATTGCAATTTGTGCTTTAAGAAAGCTGTAAACAATCTCCTTTCTATTTTTCTACTGAACAAAATAAAAGTAATATTATTTAATAAAATATTTTTTTTTTAGTTATATTCTTTGTATGAAAACTTATATGAAATATCTTGATGAAAGTTCTGCTGAATATAAACATACACGTTCTATACATGATGAACTTGATCGTATGGCTGGACGATGTGAACAAGAATTAGTTGTGTCAGCATCACAATTAACTGAATTAAAAGAACGTCTTGATAATAAATTTGAATGTATTAAAGATCATCGTAAACTTCTATGGCATGGTTTAATTAAAAAAGTATCTCCACGTCGTCATAATGATGTTGCACAACGTTATATGATATTATTTTCGGATTGTATACTTGTATGTAATGAAGAATCAGGACGTAAACTCGATATAAAACGTGAATTATCACTGAGAGCTATAACTATTGATGTTTTACAAAATAGACGACCATTAACAATACCAAATATTGATCAACAAAATAATGGAATTATATATTATCCATTTCGTGTTAATGCTGTAGAAAAATCCTATGAATTTTTAGCTGAAAAAGAATCTGATCGAGAACTTTGGGTGAAAAAAATTCGACAAGCTAGTGAAGAATATAATAGACGAAATTCAATAATTGAAAGTATGAAAATAGTTTTGCAGAAAATTTTATAATTATAAGTATCTTATTCCATTCGAATCATTGTACAGTGTTTTATCCAGTGTATGTGTCTCTATGCTTCTAAAACTAGATGTTCGTCTTCTCAGAGTTTTAAATCGTCGCTCTGAAAAGATAAATCTAAATAAAATATTGACTCTATATTACTAGTTTTGATTCTAAGAGCTCAATTGAGAAGTCAAATAAATAATAAATCCGAAATCAGAACGAAAAACTATAGCGGATTGCATACATTTTAATAAAATCTATTTTCTATGCTAAGAGCGCTTGTACTTCTCCTAAAATATATACGATCTGATGTAGGTTTTTTATGGTGATTTTGAATTTATTGCTTATTTTGGTTTTTCATGAGGTTATGAGAAAGAAAATTAGAAAATATCGTATCATTTATGACCTTTTTCTTTAAAACATGAAAAAATGATTAATTTTCTTAATGATAAGATAAGATTTGAAAAAACAACTTTTGTTACCCGACATGTCATGAGTCGAATGAGATAAGATATTTGATGTTATCTTTTTTCAGCACCTTACATCTCATGTACTTAGTTTTTAGATCTTTCTTTCAATTAGAAAGTAGCCTAATTGAAAAAAAATAATTATATATTCATAACCATCTCATTGAGCTCTATCGAACCATGTAAAAATAAAATTAAAATAAAATCTATTTAAATTTTGCATTCTACACACTTTACATCAATAACGTGTCTAGAGGTAGTCTACTCACCTGTTTTTGATCTTTAGATTTTCATAACTTGGCAATTTCATGTGACAAAGTTCTACAACGTAGACTGTCGTAACGTATTCTATCAACAGAATCCCTTTGATTGAAATTATTCAAGAAAGTTCATATTCCTGGAATTCTTTTTTTTTTTTTTTGATCTACACGAAATATTTTCATTTGTGTTGGTAGCTAACAAAGGAAATTCTTCAAGTGATTAATTGCTTTTGAGTCGAGACTATGTGCATTTTGCAGACTCAAATGAGCTATGAATATCCTTAAAAGAATTTCTGTTCTTAGCTTATTGCTATGAAGATACTATACTTTTGCGGTACTTTTTAAATAAATGCTATGGTTCCCATCAGAAAAATTCATTGGAATAGAGATAGACTTTAGTAAGAGTAGTTTATTGTGAAAATTTCAGACTTTTTCATTTTGCTTTCACCGTCAAATAAGAAAATTAAATGTGCCGATTTATATTTGCAATGTAAAAGATATGTTATTACTATAGTTGTACTGTAGGATAGGAACAATGACAAGATCTAAAGCATTCAGAAAGAAGCTATTCATAACGTTATATGCAAATTTTCAAGAATTTGTTTTTCTTGAAAAGAATTATCACTAAAATAGGACAGTAATACACTCAACGTCATTTGTAACAGACCCTACAAAAGCATAGTTTTTACAGCTGTAAAAATAAAAGAAAATGACGCACTTGTGTCACACTATAGCTTAACTTTCGATGATACTATTACCACCAAGTCTATGAATATTAGAATATCTTTTGGTTTGGTTAAGATCTAAGAGGAGTTTTGAGGTTTGAAGAATTTGGTTAGTTAGTGTCTGCGGAAAAAATAATCTTTACCGAGTGTTCTACTCTTACAATATCTTTCGGGAAACTTTTGTCCATGAAAATTAATTTTCTGACTTTGCTTCTATGGAGTAACATGTTGCTTCAAAATGTATCTGACGGTGAAGTTTAGTATATCATGAAATATAGACGTTTTATGAAATGTTGAATTATACGCTTTAGCATTGATCATTCGTTTTCAATGAAACTTTGTATGTACAAGTACCTATTCATCTTATTTAGTATCTCAAAATTATAAGACTATTGGATGTAATCTAGAATTTTCTCCGAAGGGATTGTAAGAGTAGAAGACTTGGTAAGAATTGTTTTTTTTTTCGCTGACATAAAATAAGTGAATTTTGGAATTCTTATAACTTCAGTTAGCTCTTATCCAAGCCAAATTTGACGGGCATGCTGTAGAAAGATTTCCCCTCCTCCAGTATTCATTTTTTCTTTCAATGAAAAATGTCTCAGGAGAATTTTGGTCCTCCTTTGTTCGACAAAATGTTTTTCTTCGAAATTGTTTGCTATTCTACATCATTCAATGCAATTTAATGCTCTGAATTCAAATATATTATTTTTGTCACAATTTACTTTTTTTTCCAAAGTCAGACAAACTAAAAATGCTTTTTTATCAGTTTCTTTGAAGCTTGTAATACCATTAGATAGACTAGATTTCCAAGTATATTTTAATCTTGAAAAAGCGCGATTGTCATTTTTAGTCAAATGTTCGGCTACCGGAACACTATGTTTCCATTAAAATGATACAGGAGTATATGTTTAATTCTGACTAGCGACTACGATATATTTTTTGCTGATATTCAAAACAAATGACATGACCAAGCATAGTTCTTTTTAGCTGCACAAGCCACGTACAATTATCCTTATAATAAAAAGAAGCCGAGAAAGTTTGAAGTACATTTAACATAAAGTTCGAAGACAAGGCATTAATCTTTAAAAAAAAAAACATTGTTTATTTCATATTTCAGTTCGTCAATCACTTAATCAGCCTGACGAACACCAACTTGGTACACGTGCTCCTGTATGGATTAATGATCTTGATGTAACACGTTGTCAAAATTGTAATAATCGTTTTCGTACAACAATTATTTTATCACGACGACATCATTGTCGTTGTTGTGGACGATGCGTATGTGGCTCATGTTCAACAAAAAAATTACTTCTTGAATATTGTAAAAATGATGAAGTACGTGTTTGTGATACATGTTATACACATTTTACTGGTACAGAGCCAAATAAAAATTCAAGTATATGGCCAAAATCAACACGTGATATGGATCGAACTATACTTTTTGGTGATTTTCGTACGGTTAATTCAGGTACAAATATTTGGATTGCTTTACAAGAAGATTATCAATTACATATATATGGTGCTAAACTTGATCAAGCTGAAGAATATTCTATCATACTTTCTAATCTAATTGAATTACAACTTGAATCTGAAACACGAATATTTACATTACGTGAAACAACTAAAACACATATATTTGCTATTGATTCAAGTCATCAAATAGTATATCAAAAGCATGATTTAATTGATGAAAAACTCAAAAATTCCGATAATAAGTTAGCATTTTATGCTGATTTATGGCTTGAAGCAATGCAATTAGCTCGTTCAACAACACTACCTGATTGGTATACAAGAAAACGTGATTCTTCTGATAGTGGCGTGAGCATTGTTGGTTAAAGTTATTATTTTTTTTTCTCTTAATATGACAATATGCAGTTTTGCTTCGAAAAATGTGTTTTTTTTTCTTTTTCTCCTTTTTTATATAAACGTAATTTATTCTTCTATATCAAAAAATGAAAAAAAAAAACTCTATGTTTAAAACTATGTTGTAATCTAAAAAATATTAATGACAGAATAAAAGTCTATAAAATTATTTAAAGACCGCCTTGAACAAAACGTTGAAATTCAGCTTGATCTAATGTGCCATCACGGTTAGTATCTGCAGAAGCAAAAGTAGCAGCAGCTACATCAAATCCAGCGCCACCAGCCAAACCTCCAGCACCACCAATGAAACCTCCTTCACCACCATAACCTGATGATGATGAATAATATTGAGATCCGTATCCTCCACTAACAGCATCACTAGCAACTCTTAAACCGTATGTACCAGCTTCAGCACCACCAATTACTTCAAGTCCTTCAAGACCAGGAAGATCGCCTCCTGCTGCAGAAGCATCTTGACTAAATGATGCGCTTTGGCTGAATGATGCACCTGAATAATCTAAACCAGCATCAGCACCATAAGCCGATGCAGCGAATTGTGCAGATCCCACAGCTAATGCTGGAGATGACTAAAATAAAAATAATTTTTTATTGAATGTTTTTGTTGCTGTTGTTGTTGTCCAATCATATATTGACTTACAATATCTTCAACAACACCAGCGGCACGAGCTTGTTGAAGAAGTGCTGCTGCATCTAAAAGTGATCCACCATAACGAGTAACATAAGCTTGTGGACTTTCTTGTACAACACCAAGTCGTTGAAATTGTCGTACAACACGTGCTTGAACAGCATCATATACAATGATAATATTACGTGGTTTTGGATATTCTTTAACAGCAGCAGCACGTTGAACAATGACACGACGTTTAGTTTGAGGTCCATATGGAATCCATCGTTCAATAATGATATCACCTTGGAGAAAAAAACAAGAGAATCAAATTTCAAATTAAAATAGAAATAATTTAAGTTTTTTTTTACGTGGTTTTGGTGGTAGAGGTGGAAGACGTTCGATGATGACCGATCGTGGTGGAAGAGGTAAAGCAGCCAAACGACGAATAACTATACAAATATATGATTAATTATAGAATTATTCAAATTCTTTTTTTGTTTCTTATTTCTTTACCTGTTTGACTAGCAATAGGTGCAGGTGGTACTGGAGGACGTTCACGTAAAATAAGTGGAGGTGGTGGAGGAAGAGGTGGTGCACGTTGACGTACAACAAGTGGTGGTGGTGGTGGTGGTTGAGGCGGACGAACTTCTTTAATAATAAGTGGCTATAATAATACAAAATAAAAAGAAAATGAATTGAACTAAACAAAACAAAAAAGAGATTATTTACGCCTGGTGGTGGAACAGGTGGCGGTTGAAGAAATCGAACAACAATATTTTGTTTATAAGTTACTACTCCACCAGCTGCTGCTCGTCGAATTATTTGTGGATTAGGATCATTATAAATACCACCAGCTGAAGCATATTGAGTAGTTTGCTGTACACTACTTGATTCAAGACCTGCACCACCTGCTTGAATAAGTTCACCTGATGATGATGCTGCGAATGAACTATCGGCTCCACCAACGGCAAGGCCACCACCTACACCAAAGCCGCCACCAGCGGCAAAACCACCAGCAGATTCAAAACCACTTTCTGAACTATATCCTGCTTCGTATGCACTACTTCCTCCAAGCTCAGCTAAACTAGCACCACTGTTGAAAGCAAGACCGGCTGATGCATCTAATCCACCCAATGATGATTGAAATGAAGATGATTCATATGCTGCAGAACCTAAACCTCCTGCAGCATTACTGTTGGAAGCCCAACTACGAAATTCCTGTGGATCAATTCTAGAAACATTCGAAAACTTGTTTTTCTTCTTAGATTGTTTGAAAATTACCATTACATACCTTCCATCACTATTTGCATCTACTTGAGAAAATATTGCTTTAGCAGCATCAAACCTAGCCATTGCTTAATTGCAAAATGTATAATCAATATGATAATGAGACTCGATCATGTTGTGACGAGAAAAAATCAGTTGTTTATATACTCATTATGATATATCAATATATTTAATGCTTAGTCAACCGTGATGGACATTGAACAATCATGCATGTAGACATAACAAGTATTATTTATATTAAAGCATAACGATTTGATATCCTTGGCTTTATCTTTCTGCTCAATCGGCAAATAGCATTAGCTAAACGACATGCCGTTTTTGCGTAGCGTCAAAATTTACGATCTCACCTTGAAATCATTACGTATTGTCTATCTATATAGATGAAGTCCTTCATAATATCAAATGAGAAGCCAAGCTAACACATTGAATAGCACGAGGTCTTTTATTGTAATATATCATTGAGTCTATGACTATTGAAAAAATACTGACTGACGCGTCTGTTTCTCATTTGATAATTTCAGTTGTTTGATGCCAAACACACAAACAAAAGAAGCTCATATTTCATTTGAAGAAAAAAAAAACGAAAGAATTAAAAAATAGTTTACAAGAGAGCGGAAGCAAATGTCATAGATACGGCACTTTCACCATGTTTTTTAACATCAGTAGAGACGTATACGCTCATCTTTTAATGTCCTTTTTTTATTCTGTCGTCTTTTTTTTTTCTATACTCTTATTCCTTATCAAAAAACTCTTGTAATATTGCGAAGAATTCTCTTTTTTTTTTTTTTTTTTTCTTTACCTGTTATATAAAGTTTATTTCAATAATGGTAATCTATCACGACCATCCACAGTTATCAAAAGACAACAAAAAGAGAGGGAAGNTTATAAGCAAGATTTTCATATGTTTATTTATTTATTTTTATTTGTTTTATGATTTAACGTTAATTTTTGGTAAAATAAAAGGTCTTTATTCTGCATCTTTTTATTTCTTCTTTCGTCATTTTCTTTTTCTTCCCTCTCTTTTTGTTGTCTTTTGATAACTGTGGATGGTCGTGATAGATTACCATTATTGAAATAAACTTTATATAACAGGTAAAGAAAAAAAAAAATTCCAAATATTTATTTCTGAATACATTTGCATTAGATCGATTTTTTTTTTGTATCATTAAATAATGTCAATTGGTTCCAGACAAGGATCATCAAATATTTTAAATACAGATGAAAATAATTCATCACCAGTAGTTATTGAAAATCAAAATGAAAATAATTCATCAACAACACCGGTTGAAAATACAGATGAAAATAATTCATCACCAGTAGTTATTGAAAATCAAAATGATGATAATTCATCAATAACAACCATGGAAAATAAAGATGAATATATTTCATCAGAAATACCTATTGAAAATAAAGATGAAAATCAATTAAATACAGAAATAAATGATACAAATAGTCGAACAAGTTCATTGAAAATTACTCGATCACAATCACATTCATCAAAAACTTCTGAACGAAATGAATCGTCTAAAATGACGAATATAATTATAAGTGAAAGACCACTTTCACCAATTATTCGTCATCGAATAATTAAACATGAAAAATTAAATTCAACAAATCAACAACGTACTCGATCAAATTCATCACGTAAAACATTTTCATATCTTACACCTGATCGTTTTAATTTACGTTATTGGAAACAACAACGTCGTCAATTGGCTAAACAAGAAGAAGATGATCGAATTTATCATGAAAATAGACAAAAACTAGAGCGTTTAGCTCGAATAGCTAAAGAACCAAGTACATATCCATCAATACATATTGAACAAGAACGTTTACGAGAACGACATGTTATTGATTATCGTCGAAAAGTTTTAAAAAGTCATATACCTATATTACGAGAAAATTTATCTATTGTCAATCGTCTTGCTAATGTTAAAGGTGTTTATGATGTTAAAAAAATGAATGAAGATTATACTCGTCATACATTAATTCTTAAACAAGATGCTGCTAATAGACAAAAAGCACGAGAAACAGCAGAACAAAGACCTTTTATTTTACCAAAAATTAACGTTAAATCATAAAACAAATAAAAATAAATAAATAAACATATGAAAATCTTGCTTATAATTACTTTAATAAAAATGATATAATCAAAATGTAACATCTTTCAAAAATGTTTTTGCATGTGTCTAATAAATATTTAATTTAGTTTTTTTCTTTTAAGTTTACATTCCAAAACTTAATGAATTTTAAATAATTAACTATTTATGCTGTCGTTTTTTATTTTCTAACTATTCGAACTCGTTGGCATGTAAAATTTATTAGTACTTCTAAGACAAAAAAAAAACAAAGTTCTTTCGCCCGGATATCATTAATGTCTTATTCATTCCGACAGTGGCAAAATACTTTTGAAATAGTAAATGACATGATGCATTTTTACTCTATATATATATTGTTGAAATAAAGATTGTTCAATGAAAATAATTATTCATGTTATATTAAAAAGAAATAAGAAAAATTGTTTTTTTTTTTTTGTTTCGATAGATAAACTAAATATCGATGCAATAAATTTTGCTTCAGGAATAAATTAAACTCAGAATAAAAGAATTTCATATTAACTTGAAGACTCAAACCTTGTCAGAAACTTACTTTTGCCTTAGAATAATCGATCTGGCGGAAAATTTCAGTCTTACCAGTTCATAGTAAATAGGTCTTCGTGTGACAAGGATTTCTTCTGAAAATCTAATGATACAGATTTCGAATTGATTGTAATGTGTAGCTAAGACTTATGAGTGATTCAATGAAAAAAAAATTGTCAAGGCTTCAAGCTATGTAAAATAGCAGAGAAATATTTGATACAAGAACGAGAAAAAAATAGAAAAATACGAAACAAAATTTGACCTAGGAACTCAAGCTTTTCTATTAATAAAATGATACAGAAAACAAACCTTGATAAAGCATACTAAATTCAGCATACCATATTTGATATTGAAGGTTATGGAATCGCGTAAAATCGATTTTTTTTGACGATAATTACGATTTCTGAGTGAGGATGGACTGTAATGAATGTTGAAAATATTTTAAACGTTATTTCTAATAGTATATTTTTCTTTTTATGACATTTCAATGAAATATATCAATCCTAAAAGGGTGATTTTATGTCTTAAACTTGAAAAAAGTAATGAATCTCTAATCATCTGAATATCTTTTCATTGCAAATAGTACTATCAGATATCCTAAGACATCATTTTTATTAGTGATCAATTAGATAAAGATATGATTGATACGTCATATGAAAACACATGTTGCAGGTTTTTTTGCCCTACGGCAGTATTCATAAGAACTGATAGTAGCACTTACGACATTCAGATCTAGCTATAAACAATTGCAGAGGGTATTTTGTACCCAAATTCGAACTATTAATTAGAAAGAAATTAATATTAACCAAGAAGAAAACAGTTTTAGAATTTATTTTACTAATAAAAATATTTCCAGCGCCATCTATAATAGAAACTTACTATCGCATAATGGGAGCTGATTTGTGCTCGATAACTAATAAAGACAACTCAAATATATGGCTGTTATCAAAATGCATCGAAAACGACTCAAATCGGTCAGTTTTACAACAAAATTCAAAAGAAAAACCCAATAAAAGTGATCACACGGAGTAATCTAGCTAAAAAGATTGTGTAGAATTGCTTTTGAAATTACAATGAGCATGTCGTACAGATTATTTTCAATATATGATTTATTGAGTCGATTTTATCTTAAGAGAACAACTCTTGTCTGTATCTCTAAAGAAGAATTCATCAGAAATGTCTGAAACTTTCATGGTAGATAGATTTTCATTAGTAGAGCGTAGAAGCTGTCATAGACTCCAAATGTCTAGATGCTTCCTTGTAGGAAATATCTGCATTGCAAAAGCTAAAAATCGCCCGGGTTTCTCACCCGCATTAAATCTGATAGATCTGGAATTTTTACAGATACTAGACACTATTTTAATGGTATGCCTATTTTTTTTAATATTTAGCTCTATTAAATGAGTTATTCGATATGTTTATTTTTGACTATAATTAACTTGCAGTTTTAGTTTCATAATTGTAAATGACTCGAACTTTTGAAATACATCGCACAATTCATTGTTCGATCTAAATTATAATATGAAGAAATATGTGTTCATAATAAATATAACAAAATAGTCATCACTCTTTCTCTATCTCTTGAAGAAAAAAGAAAGATTTTCTATAATTATCACAATATGTTTCGGTACAAAAACATAAATCTTTGTCTATATGCTCTTTCAACTCTGAGAGCATTTGCCTCATCATAAGTACTCAACACACAAGTTCCTGTTTTCCTAATATGATGATAGATCATATTTCATTGCATACAATTTTTCTGTCAATAATTACTGATCATCATATCATTAACATTGTCTATAGCACTAATATATACTTAGAAAAAAAAAAAAAAATTCATTTTTTAATATCATTTGCGAAATTAAATTATTTTATTATGAACTTATACAAATTGATTGTTGTTGTAACTCTTCAAGCAATAACAAAAATGTAAGATCTCTCTGTATAGTTTTGTTTTTTTGTTCTCCATGTGTTATCAAAGTATAAGAAGCAAAGAAAATATCATGACATATTTATCTGTTTTTCTTTCGTCCTTGAGAATAATCTTTTGTTAATGCATTTGAAGAATTTCTTCTGTAATCTGCCTTAAATCACAGCCTGACAATGTTGAAACATTGATGAATCAATATATTTACTTTGCTTTCTCTGCTCAACCCACGCTAATATGATTATAATAATAAGCCTAAAAACCAATGACAACCGTTAGAGATATGCAGTTTTTTTTTTATGGTAGTCTTGTTCATGATAAATATATAAGAGATAAGAAAACTAGTTTGAGTATAAATAAACACATCAAGCATATGGGTCAGACATTGTCTAGAAGAAATCAAACTATTGTTATTATTGTCAGAACATACATAACCTCTAAAAGGATAAATAATGCTATTAGACATGGATTTTATTATATTTTTAATTTATTCCAGATGTCTCGTTCTACTTTCCTAATGACAAATGAAATACCAACAACAAATGATTGTCGTTTTCAGTATGACTTAATGACGACTAGCCGATCAAATGAAACTTTACCTATTGTTATTCAATCATCGACATCAAAACCTTCAAATAAATCAACCACACGAACTAATCTAAGATTAAAACGGAATTTAAGAGACAAACGTCGATCAACAGGAATTCGTTCCGATGAAGTTTCAGTAGTGAGTATATCATTTGTGGTGATTCTTTTTCAATGAAAAACATATTTTTATCGATATAAGTTTTTCTACAATAATCAATCATTAATAAAGTATCGGATTAGTACATTGGTAATGGTGGCTAGAATCTTCAATAACTTTTTTTTTTTGACAACGGTGTCTCAGCTCACCGACTTCGGCATTTAAAAATTTATGACATTGAGAAAACATGAAAATTGTGTTTTTTTTTGTGTTTGATCATAGATAAACCAACAATTTTTTTTAAAGGAAAAAAATAATTCATTCTTTTTCTTCATGTGAATGTTAAAATTGAAGATATCCCTTATAATACTGACAATAAAAAAGAATCTGTTCTTTTACGAATATTTTTTGTAAATAATTTCTATTCTAGGATACTCATAATGAAGATGATGAAGACGAAGAAAAAGTATTAAAACACATTACTGAATCCAATGAATCATTTGATCATAATCAAACAGTATGAAGAAAACTATTTGTTTATGTTTTTTTTTTCAATACAATTTATGTAATCTTTTCAGATGCCTTCTTCTAATTGTTCTACGCCAATGTTTACAGTTAGTCGAATTCAGTAAGTAAATAAGTACAAAACTTTAAAAAATATCATTATTCATCATTTTTATTTCATAGACCATCATTCGAAAATTTATCTATTTCTGAAACAGGTAAATGAATTTTTAACCAAAAAAAAAAAAACTTAATTAATTAAAATTTCAATCTATATTTTAATAGATTCTTATGGAATGACATCATCATTAGATAATAATCCCGATTTAGCAACAAAAATCTTTCGACCTGAACAATTTATTGTATGTCGAGTAGAACAAGTAGGTTTGTCGATTTGCTTTTTATTATTCTTATTAATTTATTATTTTTTTTTTTTATATTAGCAAACATCAGATGATGATTCAGTAACATTAAAATTTCGACAACTTGAAGAGCGTATTCTTACACTTGAATCACTTGCACATGATAAAGATAATATTATACATGACTTAGAACGTAAAGTGGAAAAAATGACACGAGTAAATTCATTTTTTCTCTTACTAAAAATTAATAGACAAATTTTTCTTTTTCAAAAGGATTTAGCTGATGCAGAAGAACAAATTTATAGATTACATCAAGAGAAATTAACATTGATCAAAGCATTTTCAACATTGCAAGATAATAAATCTTTATCAACAGATGTGTCAATACGTTCGAATTTTGTAACAAAAAGTTAATTTGAAAATTTATCTTTTTTGTACAAATCGATAATATTTTATATATTAAAATGAATATTATTCTATGCATCATAAAATATTAATATTGCTCATTGAAACAAAACGATAAAAAAATAATTATCAAGATCATTCTTCAATTTGATATTCTTTTAAATTAGATTTAGTTAAAAATTTTCTGTGAAAGAATTATTTGAAAAACTATGATTTCATACATCCCATGTTCAAAATTATTAGTATATTAAAATTATCTTTAGTAAAAATGATTAAGTCTAATAGTACACAAAGAAAAATTTAATCTCTGTGTTTTAAGATCTGTTATATTATATATGATGCAACCATTATATCAACGAAATTAATTTGTTCTTTACAAATGCTGTGTTATATATGTTGATTTAGTCTCATATTTTAATGCACAGAGTATAATATAAGAATGCTGGTATTATATTTCATTTATTTTTGTTTTATTTACTTTTAAAATGAGAAAGCAAAATGAAGGAATTTGATCAGATAAACCTCATTGCAAAACTGCATAAATTTGAATAGATTTTTCAATGTCAATAAATGTAATACTCTGAGATTTAATTGATCATATGGATTACAGTAACACCTGTCTATAGTGAACTCTGTTGGGACTATTTTAGGAGTGTTCACCATGCAGAGATATTCAGTTTAGAGAGTTGTCGCATAGTTTGCTTGAAAGATTTTTTAATAACAAGACCAAATTTTATTTAAAAAATCCTCTAATATTGTTTGCCTTTTAGCTTTTGCATTAATATAAACATCAGTTAATCTTGATTATAATTCCTTAATTAATCAATAATTTGTTGACATACGGTCATCATTACCAATGCTGTCGTCTTATTCATACGCAACTAATATTGTAAGATGTAGGAAGGTCAGATTGACTGATTTTGCTGTACAAATCATATTCCTTGTACTATAAAACTTGGATCTGATTTGAAAAAAAAGGGTTGAAATAAAGTTCACTATTTATTTCTAATCAAAAAATATAAAATTCAGATCCAATTATATTTATGGTTCCATTTGCTTATCATGATATCTTCTGTGTATTAGGAGTCTTGAATGCATACTTGATTATGTTGCTAGCATGTTGTCTAACTTCTTTCTTTTCTCATTTCTTAATAATTAATTTTTTTTAATGATAAATGTTAATTATGCATGTAATTGCTATGTTTTCAAAAGAAAGTTAACTCTTTTCAAGTCTTCTTCTCATATTCTCTCACAAACACCTTAGCAATGCCCGCCTCTCCGTCACAGACGTGGTTGATATAATGTTTTGAGACTGTATATCAATAACATCTCGTTGTAATATGTGAACTACTTTCTTTTTGGTAAAGCAATATCTCCCAGCATAGAGTGTTTTACATTTTAAATATACAGAGATTATGCTAATAGATTTTAAACAAAATGAAATATGAAGCAATCTATTTATTCTGCCAAGTAATTTAAACAATCTTCTCTTCAGTAAGAATCTTGTCCACCATATAAAAACGATGAATCAATATATATGAATAAAATGATGCTAAACGACAATATGAATATATTAATTTTGATGGTTTACTTAATGTTCGTCGACTTGGTGTACTCTTTCATATTTTTTGCTGAAAGTAAATCATTATATTCATGGTAATGATTCAGGTATGATGGGAAAATGAAGAAAGGAAAAGAATAATCACCACAGGCCAATATAATAGAATGCTTGAAACATTTCTCTTTTGGTTAGCTCGTGCCGTTAAATATGTTCATTCTTTAGGTGAAGATGTACTAAATGATTTTTTCGTTATTTTAGGTATGATGACTACTCTTTCTAATATAATTTCATTCATTGTTTCTCAAAAAGGCAAAAAAATGTTGAATATGGATAATTTCATCTTCAAATTGAATAAGACAAGTACAAACAAAGTATTATGGATGTTTAGGTATACATTGTACTGTAACTGTACATACTGATCTTGACGATATTATCTTAAAGATTAAAGATGATCATTATCATTCACCTGAGGCAGAAGATATACAAATTCGAATATTCCAACAAGCTGTAAAAGCACGTGCTACAAATAAAAGTACATATATCCCACAAATTAGGACGAAGAAGCAGTACAAATCGATCTATCAACATTATGAATTGCTGCTTTGCCTATTCGTTATGATAATGATGATGTTACTCGTAGTGAACTTTTAGAAGGATTATCCTTTGTTGTTGCTAAAAATATCAAATCAAAAAGAAAATGAGCAATCATTATCCTCTGTAAAGTGACATTCATCCAGTGTTTCTAATGATAAAGTGCGCCATATATAGTAAAGTGCGCGGAATATCTGTTTTCGGTGTGCACTATGTTCTGCATATACTGTTCTTTTTCTGATTCTAAAAATCTTCGTGATAATCTTGTTGATATACACAAAGAAGATGATAGTTTTGAAATACAACAATCAACTTGAGTGATTCAAGACGTTGATAGTGAATGGTCTGAAAATAAATATAAGATCGACAATTGTACGTATCTTCTTTTTTGTTTTTTTTTTCAAATAACTATTTTGAATTACTCTGGGCATTAAATAAGGACATGTTCGCAAGAACATTTTGATTCTTGTGATATTAGTCTCTCTCTATATAATCTATTTGAATGTCTTAACGTTGGTCGTAAGTAAAAATGTCGAAAAATCAAAATGTCGACAACAGCAATAATACAAATTTCGAAAGGCAGAGATGTCGAAAATGACAGTGGGAGTAGTCATCATCTTTACTCTGACATGCTCAACTTCACACTCATTTTTGTTTTCGACATTTTTATTTGGCCAAAGTTGTGCTTACCATCTATTTCGCCTAACTTTGTTGATACAAGCGCGGCCGGAAAAAAAAGCTTCATACAGAATACATTATACTCTTGGAAAAAATTTCATAAACTTAATGATTTAAAGAAGAAAGATGCTACCTATTTTGCCATGAAAAAGCGTTCAAACCCTGTATCTTAACAGAGTCTCACCAGTACTTGTTAAATTGAGATTAAGGCAGAATAACTTGTGAAACTTCGTTTAAACAGGATTGGTACGTGTTTTCATGACCAAATAGGTAGGATCTTTCTTCCTTAAATCTTTATATTCATAGGAATGTTNGAAGACAAAATAGATTTAGTTTTTGATAAATACCGCTTTGCGGTCTATCTCCGCATATTTGTGCTATGAACATTGGCCTCGATGAGAAAGAAAGATTCAGATTGATGATTATCGAAGGAATCAAAGATGCCCATTCCATGAATTTTAGAACTAGACACATCCGGAAGAAAATATTGATCAAATTCATCGATTGGTATCGATTCATCATATCCCTCCATCTTGACATTCCTACTAGATTTCTCATCAGATTGGTGCAATTCATTATCTTTGTCTGCTTGATCTTCATTATTCGATTGAACAGGCTTCTTGCTAGAAGTTCTACATTTTGATCTTGTTAAATTCTTGTATGCTGCATGATTCACTTCTTTGAAAGGTATTATCTTATTGTTGGGATCCAGAATATAACACCCTGGTCTCCAGACCTTCTCTTTTTCAGAAAATTAGCACTGATTAACGAAAAGATTTGGTTTTATTACTTCATCTAATGGTTCATAGTTTGATAGATCTTTATAAACATACAGATGCTTCTAACTTTTATTATGGCATGTCAAATACGATCACTCTATGGTAGACAGCCAAGAGACATTTTGAAACTGTTCACCAGGTAGAGATGACAACTTTTGCAATGGGGTTGTCACTTACTGTTATCAGGCAGTTACTTGACCAGGTAATGGGTAACGGATCAGTTACCATTTATCCAAACAACTGGTAACTGACACAGTTTTCGTTCCTTGGTAAAGGAGCTCATCAGTAATGGTAGCGACCACCCTTATGCTCTAAGAATAGGAACTTACCATTCAGTAATCATATAACTAGTAACGGATCAGTTATCGGCTACCCAGATAGTTGATACTGAATTCGTAGTCGGCTACTAAGTAATCGATAACTTACCAGTTACCGATTGCTTCTATACATAACACTATATTGTCTTTCCTCGAACACAATGGTAACCACTGGCCAGTTACCGTTACTGATCAGATAATTTACCAAGAAATGAAAGCTGTATTAGTTACTTGGTAAAATAATAGTAACTTCCCTCCTCTACTTCTGAAATGTTTTCGCTTTTTCGTTCTGAAATTATTTTTATGATGACTGTAGAATATTCAGATCCCTCTATTGAGGTTATGTTGAATGGAACTGGGCCTAAGTGAATGGCATCCTCTCATCTGCGAACATACAGTCGAAAATTCAAAGTTCATTAAATTAAATTATACTTCATTTTCTAATTAATTTGAATTTTTCAGATTAAAAGTGATTGGAAGTGTCAAATTTTCAATTTTTAATTCGTTAAAACTCATTTTGTGAAAAGAACTCCGAAAATTAAAATTGTTTGCTTTTATTATTTCATATTTTTTACTGAAACGAATTTTAACAGCCATTTTGTTTGAAGAATTAAAATTTGTCGAGTTCGCTCTTCTTTCTACGTTGTTTCTATATTTTTTTAGAAAGATGTAGATTTCGCTAGTGCTTTCAATACAATTTCTATATTTTGGTTTAGGAAGATGTAGAGTTTGCTTGATATATGCTTGCAGGGTTTCGATGTATTCAGCTCTTATTAGTAGAGTGCGCTAAACTACGTCGTGCTCTTCTTCTTTTTCTAAATTAAGTTTCATATTCAGAGTTCATTAGACCGAATTACCAATATGAACGTCATAAGCTGTTTTTGTATTGGAACTCTATGTAGTTTCTACACTAACACAAGATCAACAGTGCATTGAAAAGAAACTATTTGGAACCCAAAAATATAATTATTCAACAACGAAAACTGTGGCAAAAATGTAAACGGACTAGATTTAGGTGTTAGTGTTCGAATTCTCTTCAAACAAGCATCCACCAAGGTCACAGTTTGAATGGATATTGAATCATGTTTGTGGAACATCAGAGAAACAATTCAAAATCTTTCGTCGATCTTCATCAAAAAATTTCTTTTTTTTTCGTTCCTTGCTCGAGCTATATTAGGGTTCGTTTTTGAATATGAGAATTAAGTATATCACCTTCCTAAAAGCGTTTCTGATTGAGACTAAGGTTCATAGTCCTTAAACTAAATCTATGATCTTGCTACGTTTCAAACAAGGTTTTATAAAAAAATCTCACGCGATCAAACTATTTCAGTGACCTAATTTAAAATGCGACAAGATTTCATTGGCATTTTTTAAAACAATTTATTCGACACTACATCTCACTTATAAAATCTTCTTTTTGGTGAAGCAGCAAAGTTCATAATTAACCCAGAGCTGATAAAGCTTTCTGAATCAAATACCATGACACGTGAAACTAATTTCGTGTTGCTGCCATGTTCTTACACTAATCTTTTAAAATGAGAAGTGACACTTTCAGACCGCATTCGCTTAGGTTCAAACAGACTACAGCGACACTTCTCAATCTTTTTTACATTTAGTTAGATTTATGCTAGATTATCTAGCGGACTCTACAACTTCCTAGACTAAATATAAAATTTTATTGAAACCACTAGCGAACTCTACATCTTCCTAAAATTTATGCGATTCGAACTTAAAAGTGAAAATTGTGAAATATGAGTATTTATCATTTAAAACTTGAAATTTAAATTGATTAAGTTTTTGTAGTGTTCGAAAATTAAATAGTTTCATTTCTTAACTTTAATGTTGACTGGAGTTTAAAGCTTTAATATTGTTTTAAAATTTTATTTGACTTATGATCGCAAACGAGAAGTAGCCGTCGGTATGTTCGTTTGTCCCACATGCATCAGACATTCACCCTACACCCACGCCATCAGTAGGTAGGGTGAAACACAGTGTGATCCATGCTAACTTGATCCTCCAATATTTTTACATCCGACAAATTAATGTCAAAAGATGTGTCTTAGCTAGATCTATGTCTGATAATAATGAACTGTAGGCTCACGTGCACCACGCAAGAAAAGTAAAAAATACTGCTATTCCTGAAGGGAGCATCTTTCGAATTTTGGATAGTTTTTGACCTGTGATGTTTACTTCACACTATATGTAGGCATTTAAATAGGATAAGTTTGTAGTCTATACTGTTCTCTATCAAATGGAACATATTCGAGCTCAGACAATCAAGCCTTTGATGAGATAATGTTAAAATACTTAACACACCCTCAATATAGCGATATTTAGGGATCAAAACAGATCCTTTGTACATGTTTTGGTTCTCTTTTTTCACACGTAAAACCAAATGATTTAATATTTTGGATTTGACTATGGTTTGACTAGAGCTTTCATTTGAGCTAAATCGAAAAACTAGTTCTTTTCTTCGGCGATTAAAGGTGGCTCTCTGGAGGACCTTCTCTTAAGTTCTTATTCGGATCAAAAGCACAAGCCCAAAGTTTTGGAAAATGCTACTAATAGTTGTGGGGCAGTAGTGCTTAGTTCCAAAGCAGGAGCTCAAAGCTCGCTCATACACGATAGAAATTTTGATCAGAAGGAAGAAAGTATATGTAGGACCTATGAAAATCCTCTACACCGCTTAACATGCCGATACGCGGCTTAGAGCACGTTAGTAGGTAGAGTATCCATGGTAGCATATATTCACAAAATTTCACAACTAAAAAACAGTATTGTTGAAAAATGAGGAAACATATAATGCACTGGTACTGCACTGATTATCCTCATTTTTACCAAAGGTTTCCTCTATTGTCGTTTGAATAGTTCAATAAGGGAACGGTTTTAGAAGCTAAAATTTTATGTGTTTCTACATCCCATTTGGGGCTACATACAGGCAAAGTCTTGTTGAAATCGGTAATATCAATTGAGCAGGATTGGTCGTCCCTATAGTTCAATGGCAGCTAGGAAGCTGCGAATCCACATTTTCATAGTCTCTGCTACAGTAGATTACTATAACATACATCTCGATCTTCTCTATTCTCTTTTATTTCTTTAATTTTTCCTTTGTTCGTCTGATATCTTCTATGTTATCATTTCACTTCGATTTTTTCTTCTTTCTGACTTTTATTGATCATTGCTTTCATGTTTTGTATATATTATGCACTCGTTTTTATAAAATAAATGAGAGAACAAAACATGCACATTTCGAACACGTAGTATTCGTTGCTCTTTACAAGTACGAACGCTAACACACCCCAACTGAAGTCTGTAAAGAGTCACAACTCTTTACTAGAGAGTCACTTTGGATCTTCTCTAGTCAAACTCGAAGTTGAATGAAAACTGGATATTAAGTTAAATCTAGACATGGTGTCAGATTCGACAAAGACTAAAAGTTTGACTCTGAGTCAAGAAGGGCATGCAACGCTCTACCAGTTACTAGCTTGATCTCGTATTTACGGATAGATATCTGTTGTCAACATATATGAAAGGCATCGTATGAGTAAGAAAAAAAGCTCTTATTCAATTAACTTTTTTCTCTAATTAATTTAAATTTATTGATGAGAATGACGATCTCAACATAATCCAACATAATAAGTCGAAGTAGCAATTCCACACATGTTCTCATTTCGTTTAATTTTGATATAACCATGATCACCCCTATCTGCTCCCCATGAATTTTTAACTTTCCAATAATCAGTGCCATTTTCAGTACCATAACCAACAACAACAAGCGCATGATTTAAATTTCTACGTGCTGGACATCCAGGTACATCAAAAATACCAGCCGCATAATGATCAAATTTATTCGATACTTCTCGTAGAATAGTATCATTACCTGTACGTTCTCCACAATTGAAAGAAATATAAACTGGATCTCGTTCATAAACAATTTTTTTCATATATTCTTCATTTCCAAATGGCATTTGCTCATATTTAAGTGTATAAGTTGAATTATATGAAAGACGTACTCCAGTAGAATTTTGACATTTATTGTTTGCTTTTCCATCTGGTGTTGATGGATAATCTTTTTCTAAATGAAGCCTGTCATGGTTTCTTTGAATATAATAAAATGATCCAAGAAAACCTACTCCGTCACAACCACCTTGACCTGAACAATCAATTAATTGTTGTGGACTTAATGGACCAGATTCTTTATAAATTTCTGCATATGTTTTTTCTAAAGCTCCAACCATACCAAAAGCATAACATGAACCACAATGATGTTGGTCTTTAACAGGCGTGACTGTATATGGAATACGTTGTTGATCAGTTCAATCATATTCTGGTGGAACTGTTGAGTCCTCACGTGATTCCGCTGGTTGTTTATTATTAATTGGATCAATATTTAGTTTTGAACGTAATCCATCCCTTTCTTCATCAATCCAATCACTAAATTCATTTATTTTTAATTTAAATGTTGCTGCAGGATCTTCATTATGCCGAATAACATATTTTAAATTTGATGTAAATATTTCCATACGTTTGGAATTGTTAAAATCGATCATTCTATTTGAATCCTGACGAGGATATTTTTCTTGAAAATATCGATAAATACGACCAAATAGTGCTGGATTATTTTCAATGACTTCTACTTTATTCTTTATATTTGATAACATTGTATCAATAACTTCTTGAACGGATAAAGATGAGTTAACATAGCCAATTAAGCAGAGGACCAGAACAGTTATTAAATATTTCATCTTAATGTTGTTTTTTTCCTCAATAAAGAGCATTTATTCTTCGAGTGATTTTACATTTTATAGGTTTCAATAAATATTTATTTTCCATCTGTTTTTGTTCTCATTCTATAGTTTTATCATTAAAATTGATTCTTTCTTATCTAATTCATTCCATTATGATAAATATTGCTATATGATATTAAACTGACGACAATTTTAATCATTTTATTTGAGAAAAAATCAATAACAATAATATACTGTAAAAGCTACCACAAAGAAAAGAAAAAGAATATTATACGCTTTTTTGTCTTAGTTACTATCGAATGCCCAAGTGATTCAAGTGGGATCGGATTCTGTCGGATGGATTTAAAATCCAACTTGTTCCGACGTTTGGATCCGATCGGAAACTTCCAACTGTAATCCGATAACTTATATCGTTTTGCGTTGAAGACCGATTCTTGGATCCATGAGGTTCTGATTGGATATATAACTTCAGAAACGATAAGATGCGACGAGTAGAATCTTTCGTATCCGACATGATTCGATATCATCTGAGACCAGAAATCATTGGAACCTGTCCTATCAAATCACTATTGACATAAAATTTGACGGTAAAAGTCTGTGAATTCCGAGCATCAGAACATGTCGGATCACATAGAATGCAAACGTTTTTACTCATCGGATTTCATCGTTTTTGGTAAGGAACTCTGTTAAGACCTTAAGATGTGTCACAAGAGAGAACTGTTTCAAATATTTTTCCTACGCATCATAGGATACTGAGCTTATAGTGCATAAATTATTGAATAAAACCACGTAAAATAAGCGTTGACATCAATCTGTCTTATTGCTCACATTTATTGACTAGACATCGACAAGTTTAGTTTTAGTTCGGATCTGAAAAACTGTTTAAAACGATCTCTGATAAGAAATGATCTCTCTAAACAGATCTTTTGAACGAACTGATCGACTGTTGGGAGAGATCTATAATTTCTCAGAACCCCTCAAGGTAATGTATTGCGTGATCGTGATCGAGACTCAGATTTGGTAATCACGATTGTAATATATGCGTTCAAAATTTCGAGTATTTCTTCAGAAATAACATCTGACAGTTCATATGCTATATTGAACAAAAAAATAAAGAAAATACGTAAGCTACCGATCGATGAAGTGTTTTTCTTATGTATCTATATACGTAATTTATAATACTTGTGATCGTGATAAAAAATATCAATCACGCGGTACACTATCTCGAGATCCTGCGATAGTAGGTACCTAGAATCCTATAGTCCTATAAACAGGAGGTGCCTAGACCCCTACCACCCTATCTATGCAGACTACCCAGGTCCCCTATCGATAGGACTATAAGGATTCCAGGTAATCCATACGGGTAGGCATTCAGGGGTCAAGAGTAGCCCCTAAGGATGGGACTATAGGGGTCCTAGATACCTCCTATGGATAGGAATATATGGATCTTAGGTACCCCTATGGGTGGGTTTTGAGAGCTCCTAAGAAGTTACAGGGTGTGGGTGTGGGTGTAGTTAAGAGAGGATCCAGACCCACACGGACACAACCACACCAAAACTCAAATCCATACCCACACCCCACCCACCCACAAATTAGATTATCCAAAGAAAACAATGATGAACTGAAATGTTGACGAAAATCTATTTGAAACATTGAGCATACTATTCGATGCAGATTATTTTTCTAATTTTAAATATGATGTTCGTTGCATTTGAAAGAAAAGTTCTGATGATCTAAATCACCGAATATGAACTCGTGTTTATCGTTCTTTGTCATCAGATCGAAAAAGAATCATTTTTTTTACCAATTATCAATCAATATTTAGAAAACTTCGATTTGAAAAAGTCTAACTTGATGGAAAACTAACCTGCGTGTAAAAAATCTTTGCACAAAATGTTCGTTCACTTTTTGACCGCTTGAGAACAACTAGTGAAGATCAAAAGTAGTTAGCTGGAATCAGAATTTTGTGCTCTCTCAGAATATATACTTGGAAATTTTTTCTAACCTAAGGCTGATTCACTCTGAGCAAATACTTGAATTAGCCGAAAATGTACTTTGTATACAGAATTCTATTTCTGCCAATTTTGTATTTTGGTTAAAGCTTAGTTAATTGACCAAATAAAACGTCTATTCATATGGCAGTTTGTAGAGAAAAATGTTCTCTACAAAATGCATATCTACTCATCTTTTTATAGATCGCCAAATTGGCTCGAAATCGGCTACATTCAAACAGGCGGATTTCCAAAAATCGAGTTTTGGACAAAAACTGTTTTGCATGGAAAGTAGCACTTAGGAAAACATCTGTAACTTTTGATAGTTTTTAGTTCTACTCTATTATATTACCCAGTTTTGTACAGAATTGAATGCTCTACAAAAACGCCTAATTAAAACTGCGCTTAAATATAATCTGGAAAAGTAGCGGATTCCAAAAAAACACGTATTTTGCTTTGTACAGATAATTATTTCGGTCCCTTCAAGCATTTGCTCACAGTGAATCAGCCTTAGGTTAGAAAAAATTTTCAAGTATATATTCTGATAGAGCACAAAATTCTGATTCCAACTAACTACTTTTGGCCTTCACTAGTTGTTTTCAAGTGGTCAAAAAGTGAACGAACATTTTGTGCAAAGACTTTTTACACGCAGGTTAGTATGATATTTAGAATCAGCATAAAAAACGGAGTTACTGTTTGTGCGAGTTAAATCATTTCTAGAATTTGTTATTTTGTCAAAAATTTACCTCTAGTCGTCAGCAGGAATCAAACAAAAAATAACTTGTATAAAAACACTTTTTGAATATCATAAAGAAATCTCAAAATTTGTTTAAACTTATTAGACGGAAAGATGATAGATATCTGGAATATAAAAGTAGAATTTCCAAAGCGTTTATTTTTTCTCTGGTCTCTGAAGAAAATCAGGGATCAACTTTTGATGAAAAAAAGGTTACAGCTATTCTTTAAATATCGCAAAGTATAACTCATTTTCTTGTGCTGATTCTAAATACCATATTAGTTTACGTTCAAATAAAACTTTTTCTTGTTGAAATCTTCTAAATATTGATAAAAAAAGACACAAAATTACGTCTAGTGTCTATGAGCATATAAGACGCATATCTCGCTAAATTAAACAATCAATTAGTAATTTATGTATGAAATTAAAACCTCTTCAAAGAGCTATCAAACTCATAATTTGAATAGTAATTTGTCTTTTCTGTTTATTCTTAAATTGGATCCATCGTGTAGTAGGATATATTATTAGAATAAGGATAAAAAATATGTTACTTTGTTAATATTTGTTAGATATCAAAATTTGATCAAAAACTCATAAAACTAACACCAAAATGTTAGTCTCAAAATGCTCTTTTCGTTGACATATGATTCAATGAAGTTAACCAGAAAAATACTAGTGGGTCGATTTAACTTCTTATGAGGTCGTTCTATACACATCTAATCGTTGAATATAGGTTTTTTATTGATATTTTATAAAAGTGGAAGATATATTTTAAGATTGATTAAAGTAACAAATAACATAAATATTTAAAAAAAACAAAAACCAAAACTACTTTAATGACAAATGAACCATGAGTCTCTGAATAAATTGTTTCTGTCATTCTCGGCTTATAAAGAGATTCAGCAAGAATATGAGAAGAGCGAGTTAAAATCAGAATCTTGTTCATTTTCAAAATTTATGTTTAATATTTTGTGGAGCTCATAAGTCACTAGCTATGATTTAATGTTTCGAAGGGTTGTTAATAAATTTTGGACGCAAGCTGTTACAATAGCAAATTCAGAGGAGGAATCTATAATCGTATCTCTTTTGGAATTCATTTTCTGCTATTTCTCATAATATTTTCCTACGTCCGTCATAAATATGTTCAATTTAGCTTGGTCAATTTTTCTTTCATGCTGCGTCTCTTAATTGGTCAAAGAATGAAGAAATACATTGCCCAGAAACTCAATGNCCCCCCGCCCCCATCCACACGCACCCCCACCCCCACCCCCCCCACCCCCCCCCCCACCCCCCCCCACACGCACACGCACACCCACACCCCACCCACACCTACACCCACACCACTCACCCGCATCCGCATCCACACCCACACCCCACCCCACACCTACACCCACACCACCCACCCGCATCCGCATCTACACCCACACCCTCTCTTTTCTTTCTTTAATTTTTTCTTTGTTCGTCTGATATATTCTGTGTTATCATTTCGCTTCGATTTCTTCTTTTCTTTGACCTTCATTGACACTTGTTTTCCTTTGTTTTCCATGTTCGAATATAAATGCACTTGTTTTTGTAAAATAAATGAGATAACAAAACATGCACATTTCGGACACTTAATGTTCGTCGCTCTTTACGAGGACGAACGCTAACAGGCTCTAACTCAAGTTTGTAAGAAGCCACAAATCTTTACTAGAGTGACTTTGAATCTTCTGTATTCAAACTCGAAATTGAATGAAAACTGGGTCTTAAATTAAATCTGGGACATGGTTCCAGATCCGACAAAAACTAAAAGTTTGGCTCTGAATCAAGAAGGGCATGCAACTCTCTGCCAGTAATCAGTTTAATTTTGTATTTATGAATAGATATCTGTCGTCAATACATATGAGCGTCTTCGTATAACTAAGAAAATAAATTTATTCAATTAAATTTTTTCTCTAATTAATTTCAATTTATTGATGGAAAACAAAAATTTAAAATATTCCAGCAGAATAACTTGCAGTAGCAATTCCACACATGTTCTTATTTCGTCTAACTTTGACATAACCATTTTCACCCCAATCTTCTCCCCATGAATTTTTAACTTTCCAATAATCAGTACCATTTTCAGTACCATAACCAACAACAACAGGTGCATGATTCAGATTTCTATATTCTGGACAACCAGGTACATCAAAAATACCAGATGCATAATGATCCCATTTTTGCGATACTTCTCGTAGAATAGTATCATTACCTGTGCGTTCTCCACAATCGAAAGAAACATAAACTGGACCTCGTTCATAAACAATTTTTTTCATATATTCCTCATTTCCATATGGTATTTGTTCATATCGAAGTTTACCCTTTGAATCAGATGAAAGACTTACTCCATCGGACTTTTGACATTTTTGTTTTTGTGCTGCGTCAGCTGGTTGTGGATAATCTTTTTCTAAATTCAACTTATATTGATTTCTTGTAAGATAAGAAAATGATGCAATAAAACTTCCTCCATCACAACCCCCTTGACCTGAACAATCAATTATTTGTTGTGGACTTAATGGACCAGATTCTTTATAAATTTCAGCATATGTTTTTTCTAAAGCTCCAACAAAACCAAAAGCATAACATGAACCACAATGATGTTGATTTTTAATGGGCGTGACCGCACCTGGAACACGTGTTTGATTAGTCCAATCATATTCTGGTGGAACTGTGTCACCACGTGATTCTATTGGTTGATCATGATTAAGTGATTCAATATATAGTTTTGAACGTATTCTATCTCTTTCTTCATCAGTCCAATCACTAAATTTATTTACTTTTAATTTAAATGTTGTTGAAGGATCTTCATTATGTCGAATAACATATCTTAAATTTGATTTAAATATTTCTATACGTTGGGATTTTTTAAAATCGATCATTCTACTTGAATCTTCACGAGGATATGCTTGTTGAAAATATCCATAAATATGGTGAACTAATGCCGGATTATTTTCAATGATTTCTTCTTTATTCTTTACATTTGATAGCATTTTATCGATAACTTCTTGAACGGATAAAGATGAGCTAACATAGCCAATTGAGCAGAAGACCAGGATAATGATTGAATATTTCATTGTAGTACTGATTTTTTTTTCTCAATAAAGAGCATTTATTTTTCGAGTGATTTTATATTTTATAGGTTTCAATAAATATTTATTTTCCAGATGTTTTTGTTCTCATTCTATGATTTTATTATTAATATTGACTCTTTCTTATCTAATTCATTCCATTAAGATCAATATTTGTATATGATGTTAAAATGACGATGATTTTTATTGATTTTATTCGAGAAAGAATCAATCACAATAATACACTGTAAACGATCCCACAAGAGAAAGAAAAACAAAAGATTATATGATTTTTTTTCTAAGGTACTATCGAATGATGCAGATATGTGCACTGCCCACACGGAGATGGAGCGAAGGCTACCGTGTCGTCGAAAACGTTTTGAACACGGTGACTAAGCGGCCACTCCACCTCCGCTTCTCTTTTCATTTGTCCGTTGGGTAGCCGCATTTTAATTATTTCAGCTGTTGAACTCTATTGCAAGGATTTTAAAAAAAGAATGCACATCAAACGATGAAAATGTAAGAGAAGAGATTGAATCATTGACAGACTCATTCTTTTTGATGTACCGTTTTTCTTTATTATTCCATTTCATATTAATTCGTTAAAGAATGGAGGCGCATAAGATCAAAAATTTGCCCATTTTTGGATTTTTAAAATGCATGTATGATTCGAAGCAGAATTTTACGGTGAGTCGTTTGATAGCAATTTTAAATCGGTTTGATCATATATAAAGAACTACCCACCAAAAAACTTTTCGAGTAAAGCCGTGGTTAATCACGTTTTTTTCTCACCGTGTCGAAAACTAACCGCGATTTCCTAGGGCTAAACCGCGATATCAAATATCGGATGTAGTCGCGGTTGCATACAGCGTGGTGAATTTGAAGGTAACCGCGGTAATAGGTATTGCGATTTGTGACGATTTCACATGCCGTGGTGAGCTAAATGCTAATCGCGATTAGTCGTGGTTCCAGCCATCGCGGTAAACTTGATCGTAGCCGCGGTGTCAGATATTGAAGTTGATTGCGGTTTCACATATCACGGTAAATCTGATGGTGATCGCGGTATTAGGCATGTTACAATATCAAATCCCACTCAAAACATTTGAGTTTCGCGAATTTGGGTTTTGGTCCTTCTTTTGAATTATAATATTGATTATTGCCATAAAGTGTTCCAATTTCCGTGCCAAGCTCCGCATAATATAATTGGTTGTCTTCTCCAGCCAATCAGATTTGAGAAGGAGTTTTTTCTTTTATAATCACAGTGCATCATAGTGTTGTCTTTACTAACTACAGGGTTTATCAATGCGATCTGTCCTTTCGAAAATACAGCCTCATGTCCTGACCTTGACTATAAGGGAGAACAGGCTTGCTGTAATCTGATTAACTGGAAGCAACAACCAATCAGATTACAGCAAGCCTGTTCTCCCTTATAGTCAACGTCAGGACGTGAGGCTGTATTTTCGAAAGGACAGATCGCATTGATAAACCCTCTAGTTAGTAAAGACAACACTATGATGTACTGTGATTATAAAAGAAAAAACTCCTCCTCAAATCTGGTTGACTGAAAAAGACAACTAATTATATTATGCGGAGCTTGGGAAAGAAATTGGAATACTTTATTGCAATAATCATATCATAATTCAAAATGAGGATCAAAACCCAAAACTACTCAAATTCCAAATCCCTCAAAACCAAAACTGACTCAAAAACCAAATCCCCACAACCCAAATGTTTTGGGTTGGATTTTATGTTGTCATATGCCTATGCGATATCAGTTATTGCAATTAGTCACGGTCTGACATACCGCGGTATCCCACGGAAAAAATCGAGAGTAAAACCGAGGTCAACCGCGGCTTTTTAAATTCATCGCAGTATGAAATATTGCAGTTAGTTACGGTTTTATAAATCGCAGTGAACATGATGGTAACCATGGTTTCAACTGTTGAGGCTACCAGCGATGGGTGTGGGTGGACGTGTTGGTATGGGTGGGGAGTGTGGACGTGGGTGAGTGTGGGGTGTGAGTGTGAGGGTGTGGATGTGGGGTGTGGGTAGGGTGTGGGTGGATGTAGCTGTTGTTTTAGTCTTCTTTAACACACCCACACACCCATACCCATACCCACACCCCACACCCTCTTTCTGTAACCATTGATGAACTTGAATCTTTTCTCTCATTGGCATCCTCACTTGTGCATTTGAAATTGATTGGTGCAGGACATATGTTGGATGGTAAACGGTGGGAACAATTCATTGCAATAAATTTACCTGAACTGGATAAATTTGAATTCTATTTGAACGAATGGAACTCAACTCACCAAACTCCAACAGATCTCGAATTCATTATCGCTTCATTTCAAACATTATTTTGGATTGAACATAAAAAAATGGTTTGTTGTTTGTGAATATGAA
Organism: Rotaria sp. Silwood2; assembly: GCA_905329745.1. NCBI lineage: Eukaryota > Metazoa > Rotifera > Eurotatoria > Philodinida > Philodinidae > Rotaria > Rotaria sp. Silwood2. The sequence continues at coordinate 24,898 of CAJNSZ010000256.1, read as the reverse complement.
CATACTAAACTAAAGCCATATATTATTTCTCTCTATTCAATACCAATATGCAAATCATCTGTATCGTACACGCCAACATGTACAAAAACATTATTGTCGACTTACCCCACGATAATGAAAAATGAATTATTAAGAATGGATAACACCAAATCATTGAGTTTGATTTTGAACAAATCAACAGCTGATGATATTCAAGCAAAGGTATGTTCATCAAATTTCCGCGCAGACTAGAAATGTCATACTGAATAAAAAAAAAACAGATTATGAGTAGATTTATATTTGAATATTTTCAGCGTGCAACGGCACATCATCCATTGTTTCGTAAAGTAACTGAAATTAATCTTGAATTCTGTGACGATTGGCCTTTCATTTCGTTACAATCACTGTTCGTTTTCATTGATATCTCACGAATAGTTCATGTAATACTGACTAGCAGTTATCGAAACGAATACAATCAAAATTTATTGATGGACATCAGATTTTTGCTAGAACAAGCACACAATCTCTATTCACTGTTTTTTCATAGCAGCTTCTACAGACACAAATCATATCTAACGATAGAAGATATTCATTCAATTCTTCCGTATCATGTCAAACATTTACAAATTTCGATAGATGAGTTGGATCAAATAAATATGATTCTCGAACGATGTGAAAACTTGTCCGTAATTGATTTTAACATCGAAGGTAGACAATTTGCCGAAAAAATCATCAACTGGTTTGCTGAAAACATCATGAACACAACATGCCGAGAAAGTTACGGAATGGTTACTGTTTGGCTTGGAAAGAAAAGAATTCAATCACCTGAAAAATATGGTGAACACAAACGAATAAAATTTCTCTAAATAAAAATTTCGGATTGTAATTTTGACAATAAAGAAATCTAAAGATTTACAGTTTCGTGTGATTCTACTTATATCGATGTAAATTATCTTGCTTTCTTTTTATTCCATGAACATGAAGTTAGTTCATGACTCGATTAATTAGAAAATGATAAATAGAATTAATGAAAATTGAAAAAATATTGATGAAATGTTTTGTCGAGTGATCAAAAATAACTTTTATAACAACATTGCTGGAGTATAGATGTAAATGTGAGAATGCTGTAAAATAGAATCATCCTGATATTCAATATTACAAGTTTAAGCTTAAATCATGAAGATTACATATAGTATTTTTCTTTTAACTATCAGTTCATTTTGAGACAAATCATAATTATAAATATCTATGGTTAAACTATAGAGTCCATTCTGTTTATAACTTAGGTCGATAACGATAGATAAAAAACCTGAAACTTTTATAAATCTCTGTCTTAATCTTTAGTGGCACATTTTCATGCTAGGTGTGGGGGGTGTGGGTGTAATCATTCTTGCATAAGCACACCCACATCCTCCTGGTTATTTCTAAAATAGGCAGATATCGAACGTTCACGAGAAGTGATGAGCTTTCTGACAGAAATAGGAAATGAATAATTTCAGTTTGAGAATGTTCTTTCAACCAAGATTTCTTTAATCATTAAACATAAGCCTATTTCGGTTCTATCGACTCTCGAATGGGTACATATTTTGATATTATTTTTCTATACATATACGATAGTTATATTAATAATTCAGCCACTTGTTTATTTAAAAAAGAGTCATTAACTACATACAGCAAAAAGCCTACCACCATAAATATAGATTATGATTAAACAATTTAATAAAATAATCCTCAAGTAAATTCTCGGATTTAAGTAACATATTCATTTCTCACAAAAATCTTTTAGATAGTCGATAAACAAAAGAAAAACAAATGACACGGTTTATTGTTAGTTTTCGAAAATAAAAATCGTGTAATTTGTTCAATTTCTTTTTTATCAACTGGAATTTTAACGTATTCCAACTGAGGAAATCAATTAAAAAGTTCTACATTTTTTATCTTATTTGTGGCTGATACATATTGAAAAATGTCACTTTGTTCAATTAATTTTGAAGAAGTTTCATTGAGAGATGAATACATGAATTTCAATGATTGTAAATTAGGTGTAAAACATAATAAATTCTTCACGAGGAAAATGTTTAACATCAATAACTAAATTAGTAAGCTGTTCTAAAGGAATAATATGCAAGAGTCAATTCAGTAGCATTTGGAAAATAATTGACAAAATTATCTGTCATTCGTTCATTACGAATGGGAACATGTTTAACTAAACTTAAATCGTTTTCTTGAAGATGTGGACAAATATGTACATCTGATTTCCAATAAAATGCGTAATATTTTCTTCTAGACAAAAACAAAAGGAAAGAGATAGCTAATTTAAAATCAAATAAATCTATTTTTACCGATATAGATTTGTTGAACAAAATATTCCACTTTCAATTTTTGTTCCTTGCCTATTACGTTGATGTGTAAAAAACCATTCCTTGTCAATCCAAATCAAGGGATACATGGTGATGATGATTAAAATCAAAGACAAGTAAATTTGGCATATAAGATAAGACTAATTGTTCGCATCGTTTTGCATCTAAATATGATTCATCATTATTTCTTGTTTTAATATGAAAAACTTCAATAGAACTAAAGTAATGCTTTACTAATAGTGCAAATCCATTGAACAAAAACTTATAGATGTTGAGAGAAATATATTTAAAATCTTTTAATATTTTATAAGTATATCCAACAAGACAATCAATTGATAAATGACGAAGTTTTGGAAGACAGTATTATAAATCATTAAATGCACTCATTAGAAAACTACAAGCAATAACAAGTTATTCAATAGAACTAGGTTCAAATTTATCAAAAGAAACATTCAATAGTAGCGAATCTTTTGTTCGATATTTAATTTCACAATATTTTAATTGAGGTAAACGAAATATATTTTCAAAAATTTTATTCGAGTCTTGTAAATCATTAGCAATATTAAGCAATGAATGTAATTTAGATATTTTGCGTCGATATTTCCAAAAATTAATTTTTCAAGACGAATGAATTTTGCAATGATACGTGGTGGTGAAACAATAACATCAACAGTAAATGGATTCGATGTCTGTAAGGCATGATGATATTCAAAGCTTGACTTTGATATTGTTGACACATTTATTTGAATAGGAAAATCGGCGAATATTAATAAATTTTTAAAAAGATATCTAAATGAAATTCAAAAGATTAATATTAGGTTTTTTCGATAACTAACTTATTATTTTGATCTTATAATTNAAAAAGTGTGAAAAAATTTCCCGTCCAAACAAATTTTTCAGGCCTTTCAAAGATTCCCTCACTACTCTCGAACAAAAACTGACAAAAAATTTCCAAGCTCATATTCAGAAATAGCACAAAATTCTGGTTTTAATCCATAGTTTTCGACTCGTCTGAAATATTTTCAAGTGGGTCAGATATAAACAAACATTTTGTGCGAAAACTTTCGATCCACCCGTTAATGTTAGTATATATTATTTTTCTAATCGTTAATATCACTTTCACCAATAATCTAAAATAAAAAAAGATCAATATTTTTCAAGAAAGAAAAAAAACTAAATGAAAATTACTGAGACTACATTGATTCTATTTATATTAAATCAGAATCCAACACCATAATATGAATATATTTATATGTAAATATAATAATAAATATTTGACAACCTAATATATTAATTAATAGATAGAATATAATTGATTAAATAAATCATTTAGATTTATCTATAAAAAGAATAATGATATCATTAATTGATTTTGAAAATAGTTTTCTAATAAAGTTTGTTATTTTCTTTATACCTTTTTTAGTCGGAATGACTTGATCAGTTTCTTGTATATTTTCAATAACAGCATATTGACCATTATTATATTGACGAATTCTTACCTTTGGTATACGTTCACTTTTATTTAGTGGTGGTGGTGAAAATGTTGGAACGTGTTGTTCACTAGACATTATGGATGTTATCAATCATTATAAGAAAAAATGTGCTTTTTATATATGGACGAGAGAGAGAGAGAAAAGAAAAATAATAAGTACAAACAATAAATATTTCAGTACATTTAACTATAGTTATAAATGCGGACTGAGAAGAATAGACGAATATATGCGTGTCTGACTAGACCTATATGTCGATTAGTTGTATTACTGTATAGAAATGTTTTTTTTTCATCTTCATTCTGTTTAAAATTTAATAAAATATTTATTTCTTATATAAGGATAAAGAAATACTTTTATTTTTCACTATGTGAAGATTTAATTTATTTCTTTTTTTTTTTGTTTTCAAAAAAATATTCGTTTGATTTATTTACAAAAATCAATTTTAGTGTCTTATAATATTCTTTGAATTAATTTAATAATAATATAAGGATAATTTAAGAAACGAAGCAAAACTGAATTTTTTAAACGATATTCAATACATCATAATAAAGGCGACTAGAAGTTTCAATGAAATATTTAACTATAGAATGATTTCTTTTGCTCACTGAGATATATATTATAAAATTTTGTTGCATATCATGAAAGAAAATCTGTACACATCGTGAATGTGTATCTATTACTAGGATCGATAGCCAACAATCAAAATTGAGGAGTAGTAGACACAGGTTCAATAGGACTTGATTGAACGTGACGTGTGAGTTATTTGATACCCTCCTATATAACTACCAGCACAACCTCACACACATAAAAATAACCACAACTAGCGTAATCTCCATAGACTCTGTTCAATAACGTTGACCTTTAACTTTTGACCATTGACCTGTTATCAAACATTGGATATTGTATATATAGATAGATTTTTTCTCATGATGCGCAATATAATTTAATAATATATGCAGTCTTGAATAGAGGAAGTCTTACTCTACAAATTTACATATATCGCATTCTATAGTCAACACATTATAGTCGTCTTTTTAATGGATCATATGAGTTGAAAAACTATGATTAAACTCTTAACAATGAAACAGTGAAATCACTGCTGTAATACCAGTTGATGCACATTGATAACCATATATTATACTAATTGACCTAGAATCAATTTAACTATTTAAACAAATCATTTGTTTAAATTGAACTGTATCATATATAACTGTTACATGATTCTAATTATCATTGTTTAGAATGGTAGAAACAGTTTTAATTTAGCGTTATTTCTTATTATTATAAAGGAAATTGAATAGCATTGGGACATAGCCAGTATACACACTTAAAGAAAGACAGATTAAGCCTGATTAATATTGATTAAATATTCCATAGTTCACTTGATTAAGATTGTTAACTAAATAAAAGCACATATTCTAATGTAGAAATTTAGTCTTGTTAAATTCATATATAGAATATTAAAATATTATTGATTAATATAAAATCTAACGAATATATTGTTGTGCATAATATTGTATAAGTCGAAAACATTGACTCAAGAGCCATTACACTAAGAGTTCTACTTGTTAGATAAAGTGTATTTCAAAGGATTGGATATTAAAAAGAAAAAGTAATCATTGATGTACCAAAAAATGTTTTATGGGCAATATTTTAAAGACGAATATAGCATAATCAATAATCAATTACTATTATTATCGAAACAAAACAAAAACGAATTTTTGTTTAGGTGATAAATTAAAAATATTATAGATAGATAGAATGATAAAAGTAAAAAATATCTATTTGTAGATAGACTTAATTCAATATATGTAACAGACAATATGATGAAGTCAACGATTTAATAAAGTCGTAAAATCATGTTGTACAGATATTTTGAGCATTGATTACTATTTGACAAAATAACATAATAAAACAAAAATAAAAGATTTTGACTATCCTAACCAGAGTTGGAACCGGACAGGTTTTTTGTATCCGGTCCGGTCCGGCCAGTAGAAAAACCTGTCCGGTCCGGTCCGGTCGGAATCCGGCCAGTTCATTTTCGAAGTCAAACTGGCAAAAATCCGGCAAAAATTGGAACTTAAAAGAAGCTTGTTTACGAAAAATAGTAAGTGAAGTAAAATTTTCGATATTTACATGTGGATATTTGAAGTAGACCGTCTGAATATATATTAAAAAAACAGCTTCCTTGTATCAGATTCCAAGATATCGACTTTTCAAGCTGAAAATGAATAGAGATGAGTCGATTATATCGAATATCGACTACTCATCGTTATTTAAAAACAAAAAATCAAGCTCAGTAATAACTATCGTGAATGACGCATATTTTTCTCTTTTTCTACTAAGAATCGTTCAAGAAGATCCAGGCAGAAGAACTGCTGGATTTTGTGGTGGATATGATGGTCGTCAGAGAGAAGTAGCAAATAGAATAGAACCTATACCTCTAGGTTATAGTTTCCCATGTGAAGCTTTTGTCATGATTCGGTGTTCTTGCCAATGGAATCTGACTGAAGTTTTTGAGTCGGTCTCTTTGTGTTTCGAGCACAACTGGCAGTTGTTGTCGAAGAACTCCAGCGACTTCAACTAGCAATCCAATTGCAAAATACATCGGAACATAATGAAACCTGTCGATTCTGATGGTTTTCGACCACTTTCTTATAGATCTGGCAGCCGGAATAGTTGACGTAGGATTTCTCGCTTTCATGTCTTAAACTTTCCGTCTTTTCCTAATTACCACAATCATTGCACCGATCGGCTATTGCTCTAGCAACTGCAATCGTTCCATAAGAGAGAAGCAGTTCTCTTGCTTCTTTCTGTCTATTTCTCATTTTGAGTACTATTCTATTCATCTTTTTAGTTGAAAATGTAGAAAAAACTCGTTCTTCGGTGAAAAATCATCAAATACGAGCAACCATTTTGCAATGATGAACTGGCAAAAATCCGGTTTTGTCCGGCCGGATTTGATTTCTCGTCCGGTCCGATCCGGCCGGACCGGAGCCGGATTGCCGGACCGGTTCCAACTCTGATCCTAACATTATTCGATTGATAACAAATGGAAACCAAAACTATTGACAATATATTTAGTTCTATAGATTGCATGATAATGAGTTTTATTTCAATTAAATATATAAATTTATATCCTAACTTTTACATCATTTTTTTTTCTTAGGAATCCAACAAACAAACAATTATTTAGAATTCATATTCTAGTCTGAAAAGTTCTTTGAAGATATTTCGTAAAGATATAAATTCTATATAAATGTATTAATAAGAAAATTACATCCATGCATCAAGTCTTGTTGGACTAATAGATGCAAGTTGAAGAGGTGAACATAAAATTTCTATTTTATCTTCTAAATATGTAATAAAATGTTCTTTGCTTTCCATATTATAACAATGATCAATACAACAAGAAAAAAAATTGAGTGATGTTTGACTTGTTCGTTTTATATAATTAATAAATAAATCTGCCATAGTTATTGGTGGACATATATGATTATGAAATTGAATTAAAAATGTTTTTAAACGAGGAAAAGCATCAAGTACAATATACCATTGTTTAAATGAAAAACATCTTTCATCACGAATTGATTGATCTGTTATCACTAAATGATTAACTGTATCAAGAGTTTTCATTTGATTTGTTCGACGTATGAGAGAAATGAATAACGACACAATATATCCATTTATAGATTTCAAACGAGGAACCATAATACCATCAAGTAAATACTCTAATCCAGGAACATAATCATTTATTGTTATATGATGTAAATTAATTAATTGTATTGATGATAGTAATGAATCATTTATAGAAAATGATCCTGGATATTGACATATTAATGTCTTAGCATGATTCAATAATTTACTAATTGAGTGTAATGATATATTTGGATCTTTTATTAATAAATGACGAACACCATTATGTGGTACAATATCATAACGATTCATTGAAAATATTGTCCAACTTGGCCATGATGATGTAAACCACATACATGGCAATTTTGACTCATCTTCATTATTCTATAACAAATATATTAAATTGAACATTTATATTTCTAGTTCAAATAATAAAATACATACATATTGAAAAAGAATTTTATCATGACATATATTAGTTATATCAGATAGATTTATTGATGTTTTTTGCATTAATATGAAGTGCAAATTGAACACGAATATGTCTCTCATGATTTTGAAAAATAGATGATTGAAATAAATGTTGAATATCAACAATTGTTAATAAAGTATAAATGAATGAAAATTCTCTAAGAGATGGCATAACTGAATTACAAATTAATCTCTCCAAATCTGTCCATTCAACCTGTTTTTCATCTTCCTTTGTATTTCTTCGTCCTTTTATATATAAATCAAATTTTTCTAATTTAGCCATATGAAATCTTTTTATATTTAAATCTTCAATTGAAACTGTTTTTATAATCGCATATTTTACATAAATCCGAAGTGATCGTAGATGAGGAAAAAGTCCATCTATAGGCATTGTATATACATCAGACATATTTTCAACATATGTTAATAAATGTTCTAATGATTGTAAACAATCTGTTAATTGATTCCATTGAATCTATAAATAAATAATTCTATATTTTTTATTTATAAATTTAAATTAAATCCTACCGATACATAACTTCTTGAATCTGTATCAAGTAATTTTAATTGATTAAGATGAGGTAAAACTGTATAGAAAAATTTTTCATAATTTTCTGGTATATATGATTGTTCACTTCTTGTTATAAAAAGATGTGTAAGTGTAGATGAATGCTCAATAACAAACTGTTCGACATGATCTGTCATACAACGTATACAAAGTATTCGTAATTCACTCAACAAAGGAAATATTCGACAAGGTGTAAATTCAATAATAAATTCACAAAACATTTCTTTACATACAAATGAACGAACTAATTCATAACGCCAAATTCCATTTGAAAGTATTTTATATTGACGACGTGACATTTCTGATGATAAACATATATGTTCAAATGCTCCATGTTCTTCAAGTAAATTAATAAAACGAAAGTTATGTAAATCACCAAATGCATATAAAACATCTTCACACGATAAATATTCAAATATTTCAAGTAATACAATATCAGATAATGATGTAAAATTTGTTGATCTCATCTCTTTAGTTGTTATAATGATATATCACAATATCATTCTCTCAACAAGCTATATATAGTTCATTACTGTATTGTCGATCATTGTCAATGAATGAACATTGAACGGCCAATTAAATTATAGTTCAAATATTTATTGATGATGTCGCTCAGTTTAATATCTTATAAAATAGACGACAATATTGATAACATATTGAATAATTATTATAGAATCAATCAAAAATAAAGAATAAAACAAAAAACTAATCAAGATCAATTTTGATATGCTTTTCGTTACTTCCATTGTTGAACTTTTATCAGATTAGTCAAATAATCGTTTACATATTCTTGACTATAGGATAGATTTTTTTTGTGAACTATTATTAGAAAAATTCATTTAAGTTAAAATGAAAGTTTTTTTTTTTTGAAGCTGAAAACGAATTTTTACTCAACTCAGTATAATCTGCTAGATACTGTATACATATCATAGACATATTTATCGTTGGACTCACTATTTAATGAAACGAGAAGTCTACATAGAGGTATTAAAAAGTAATGGCAACAACATTTTAGTAGCACATATTAAGCTTGATAAAAGTTTTCTTTTACATAGTATGTTTGAAAAAAAAAGCGCTTTCATTCTATACTATTTGATTATAGTTCAACTGATATCATAAGAATACAGTTTCAATAAGCTCTGTTGTATTTTCATGAATCATAATTACATGAATGTTTATGAGTATTTTTTAAATAACTTTTCATAAAAATACGATAGAGAACCGCAGTTTTCATCGTTCAAAAGAGGAGATGAAAACGTATCAAAACATATATTATCAGTTTTTTCTAATATTTATTTCTTAAGTATTTTTATTTGATTGTCTAAATCTCAAAAAAAAGTTCTTTTCTATGAGAAAATCCACATTTTGTAGATCTTCAATTGATAATTTGAATCTACAGTTGATAATAAAAATTCACTGTAGACAACTTTCTTGACAAATTTGTTCTTGAAAGGGTTCATTGAAAAGTTTAGAAAAAAAAACAGATCAGGAGATCTTGTAATACACGATTCAATACATCTATCTTGCTTTTAACAAATCTTATTCAATAGAAAAAACTTCTCTACTCTTTTTTTTTTCGAAATAAGTATTGTGTAACCGTGACTCATGAGAATGAAACAGATCTTATTGAAATTCTAATTTTATGATATAACTTGAACTATGATAAAATATCATAGAAAGAAAGAGTCTGTTTTTTTTCCTATCATCCTATGCACAAACAAACTTTTATCAACTTTAATATGTTGTATTAAAATGTCGTTGCCATTAGTTTTGGATATCTTTATTCAATTATTAATTTTTCAACATATTTTCTTCTGTCCATTTCTCTTTTCTGTACATGACATTTTTTTTTTGACGTTCACATAAATGAACATAATGAAACAATGATCTACATATGAAGATTTGTGCATAAAAAAAACGACGAAATATTATTCATCGATAATTTCATTGGATGATATATTTATGTATAACCTTTGTTTAAATAAGTTCATTCATTCTATTCTTTATTTATATCAATGATCATATGCATAAACATCCATATCACCCCGGAGTGGTTTTGAAGGGTAGGTGTTCGGTGAATAAAAATGGCATATTCGGATTCAGCGTGATCAGTTACCCCCGTCGCCGTCAAGATCTCGAGAGAGTACCTCTGACCGTAAGCCAACAATTTTTTGACAAAATTCAATGCAAAAAACACGCACAGAACAGAAAAAAAAATATCGCNCGCTAACAACCTGTACCATTACGATCGAATTGATTTAAAGCTTTGCAATTTTAATACCTAAAGCCATATACCTAATTCAACTTTTTTTATTCTTTAAGAAATACTCTATAATCAATAATATCCTTGTAGATTTGTTTTATTCTATATGCTTATCTATTGTCTTGAAATGATTTTTAATAGCACACAAATAAAAGACAACAGAAATATATATACCGGATAATCGAAGATTTCGAATTTCTATCGAAATTTATAAATATTTAGTAAAAAGTGATTCTCATTTTAATGATTAATCGGCAAAAGTAGAAAAAGAGCTAACTTCAAACTCATTTTAATTGAATATTTAACATAGAAGGATAATTTATCAATAGAAAAATTGGTAGAAGTGCGAATCGATGTATTTCTTTTAAGTAATATCGACTTTAATTCGATTAAAGTTAAATTGATTTGTTTTGTGCTGAACGAAACAAAAAAACTGACATGTTTTAATAGAATGTATACGCATCCGAGTTTCGTAAATTACGATTTCGTTTGAGAATTTGTATGAGAATGAATTGAAAGATACATCCAGATTCATATTGATTCGTTATGAAAAGATTAGCTAAAAACTTTCGTCTACATTTCTTTGGAAACAAAAAAGTTGAATTAGGTATATGGCTTTAGGTATTAAAATTGCAAAGCTTTAAATCAATTCGATCGTAATGGTACAGGTTGTTAGCGCAGCCTCTTTCAATCAAATCTCTTCGTAATCTTCATTATTTTTAAAATTTCTAATTTGATCTAATCTGCAAAAAAAACTTTAGATGGTGTAACGTCTATTTTGTTCAACTGCTAAAGTCTGTAATAGGAGTATGATTATTGTTATGGCCTATAATGAGGAGGGAAGGGTAAGTTCGAAAGCTTTGACTGAAAATTTACGCTTTCTATCTTTCCAGGTATCTTTTTACTTAGATCATAAAAAACGCATACATCTCCTGTAGACTATCAACGCCAACAGAAGTTTTTCATTCTCATACTTTGAGAAGTGAAATTAATTTGATTCTTAATAACTTAACCGATGAATTTTCGATATCTAAATCATTTTGATTTTGATGATTCGTAATAAAACTGACTAACGTCAAACAGTTCGGTCAGCATTCATCATACTTGCTCTTTTCTTCGACAAAAACTAAATATAAGATCTTGTGAAACGGGCAGACAAACAGTAGTTGATATCACATCGATTAACTTTATCTGAAGATAGTTTAGAGAAAACGGTGAAACAAACGGCTTAACAAATGAATAGGTGCAAATTTGTTTTCACTCAAACCATCCTCACGTTTTCTCGAATTCATTTCATTAACTATTTCATTTTGTTTAAATTCTTTATTAAATTTGTTTTTTTTTGCTAACGGTTGACATGATACTTTCGTAATGGGGTGAGGATGTTGATGTGCATGGATCACTCAACTCTCACTACAAATTCGCACTGTTAGCTAATCAAACGAACACGAACGGATAATCAACCATGAATGGAACAGAAAAAATAATTTTATTCAATAACAACATCTCACAGATATCGACGTTTTCATATCTGTTCCAAGTGACTCGGAATATTAATGAAGATAGATCAATACGGCAAACAGATCAATAATAACTTATAATAAACTATAGAACAATCATATTTGCCTTGAATAATCGGTTTTATTAAACGGTATGTCAAACGAGTGTTTAGTACAAAACTGAATTTCAATATTTAGTATGAATTGATTATTCAATATTAAGAAATAAACTGATGGCTGCGGATCTTTTTCCATCGAAATAAGGATTAAGAAACGATTTTAAAATCATGATCAATGAAGCTACGGACAATTTTAATAGACTCAGCTACTCGTGAAATTGAAAATTTCTTACTTGAAGTTCGATGAAATCGTTGGTTTACAGCTTGCTACAAAGCGCACGTTGCAAATAGTGACAATTTGTGCAAATAAAAGGTAGAAAAGAAATTTAATGACGCTCTTTTTTTTCTTTCTTGCCACGCAAAGAAACAAAAAACGATAAAAAACCAAATTTCCTTGTTTCCAATGCAAAAATATGATGAAAAGGTTGTCTCTCTGCAATAGAAAAATTTAACGGTTCTTTCACAAAAGGAGAAATTTTTATTTGAAGGTGGCAATGCATTAATACTAGCACAATGAGAGTTTTACATTATCGCTAGAATTCATCAAATGGTTTGAAGGGTATGGGTGTGTGTGGGGGGGGGGGGGGGTGTCGGGGTGAGTGACGGTCATCTTTTCTTTCGCACTGCACCCCCCCACCCGGACCCCCACCNAACATCCTGTTTTTATTGTTACGATCTTCCAATATTTTCATGCCTAACTCCGGTCAAATTTCACTTTTTTTTTCTCTGAAAATCAATATTCGTTGTTCGTTACGATCTTCTGAACAACTTTCATTACGAACATCCTGTTCTTTTTTAATTTTGATTGATTTTTGTCATTCCGAACTCCCGTCCACTTAATTCCGAACACCCTGTCCTTTTTCATACGTCCGGAGATCGTAACGAACATATGCTACTGGAGATCGTAATGAAAAGTTGGTGCGACATGTCCCTTTCCCGAGATTTTTCTAGAGCAAATTTTTGTATGCTACTCTAGATGTTCTGAAAATATCAGTACTAGAGACTTTTTCTTATAGGAATTGCTAGTTAAAATAAACTAACTCTAGGGACGTGACGAAGTGCAAATGTAGAAAAGAAAAAATATTCTTTAATCATATGAAAAGTTCAAAATCTGTAGATGACTATAAGATAAAAACTTTTGTTTTATAACTTGATAAGACCTGTAGAAAACGGATGTTTAAAAGGAAGTTTTTTGGAGTCCAATCTTGCTGAAAACTTCACCATAGGTGCGATTTGTGTCATACAGTTGATCCTGATGTTTTTCTTGTATCGTTAGAGACATAATCGCTAATTACGTTATAATTAATAGTAAAATGAAAGTGTCAAATATATTGACGTATGTTGATACTAAAAGAACTTATTCAAAAAAAAATCACTCTTGTATAGAATAAAAAACAACAACAAGATCTGATCCTTTCACAAAAAAATCCTATATCTCTAAGCAAAGTCGCAAGTTAAAAATCAGTTTTTCTAGTATTACTGAAAGGGATCTCGGCATTCATCTAAAAGTAATATACTTAAGTACAGTATCTCTACAGGAATAAGCTAAGAGCAGGAATTCTTTTCAGGGTATTCATACTTCATTCGAGTCTACATAATGCACTTAGCCTCGACTTAAACAGAAATTTATCAGCTGAGAGATTTCTTCTGTAAGGTGACTGTCATGGCCTGCAAGACGAGCCCATATTTTGTATTCGTATATTTCAACACTCGCTTTAGATCGTGTTTCACAGTAATTTACTTATAGTGACATTGAACGTCAGCCCGAAAATCCTAAACTTTCATTTTTGACTCAACCGTTCACTTTTGTGAGGTCGAACACATAATGTCCTTTATTCTAATGACATTACCTATTGAAACTTTCTTAACTTAAAGATTCTTCGAGTAAATACTTCTCGTCTATGGCATATCTTGGAAACAGCAATAGGCATTACAATAACTGATAAATTAATTAATGAAGATTTAGAACAACTTCTTAATCTTACTCAAATAGAAAAAGATGAACAAACAAAATGTTTAACTTTATTAGAAAAAGAACATGGTGACTTATTAATCAAAATGAAAGAAATTCAATTATCACTTGAACATTTTCGTACATCAATTTTACAGACAACACAAAATATAAATGAAATAAAATTACAAATTAATAATCAACAACATACTAATGATCATATTCATGAACAATCATCGAAAAGAATAAATAATTTAGTTATAAATATAAAAGATGTTCAAACATTACTTGTTGATTATAAATTTCTTATCAATGAAATTCATGATTTATTAAAATTAATTTTTCATATTCAAACACAAATTGAAATTCATCATAAAACAATATTTAATTATCAAACAAATTTAGAAAAATATAAACAAGATTTAACATTAAATATTATTAATCGGACTACTTATGAAAATCAAATATTATATTTACAAAAAAAAATTGAACAACAACATGAAAATTTTAAATACTTAAAAAATCAACAAATACAAATCATTAAAAATCGTCAAGAACTTTATCAGCATATTGATATTCTTGAAATAGAAAAAAATCAAATATTAAATAATCAACAACACTTAATCGATATAATTAAACAATCAAATATTAAAAAAAAATTATTAGAAAAAGAAATTTTTCATTCAAATCATTCTATTCAAAAGTTACAATATTCATATAGAAAATTATTTAAAGATCATAATAAACAACAAAATATTACAAATAATTTGCAAAAAACAAGTTAATTCTGTTTTAATTTGTACTAATTAAAGTTTGAAAGGTTTCTATTATTTGAAAATAGTCTTCCTAACTAAGGTTTTTTTCTCAACTTCATTCGATTCAAATATTGATCAGTCCTTTCTATTGATTTTGATCTTTACAACTAGAATTATATTCATTTATAGCAGTGATTTATCTAACATATGGACTGAGAGGTACTGCTGAGCGTTTTTGCATAGACCAGATGGACATATAACTTTTTAACTTAGAAAGACCTTATTTTTTGCTCAATATTGCTTTGTCATCTCTCAAAGATCGACATAATCTGAAAAAAATGTTTTTTTTTACTGGAAAATCACTGTAAGATATGCTTATTCCATGTATAAGTGGAATTTCTTTTTAAAGAAAACTAATAGATTATACATCGTTCGATGCAGTTTTCGATGTTGATTTTTAAAATGAAATTACTTTTCAAAACAAGTGTTTCGTTGTTGGAAAAAAAGAGTCTTATCTAGAAAATCTATATCTCAGCTATGAAATACTCGTGATGACTCACGCTAATGATGTATGTGTTATGGATGAAGGAATAGTCTTGAGAAGTTTCACCTAATTTAGAATTGCGAAAAGTTGTACAGGCTCATTATACTGAGCTAGAGAACTGCGTGACCATGATTTTTAGTCACGGTCACAGTCACAGTCACGCCGTGACCGTGACCATTTTGTAGATGACTATACTGAGCACATCTATCCGTAAAAACATTTTATGTTAAGGAAGAATGAATTTTCTCATATCTCAAACACATAATAGCGAAACTTTTTTTCTACAAATCAATAGAGTCAAAGATGCATTTTCAGATTATATATAATTTTCTAAGGAGTGTTGTCCCCTATTGTTTTTTTTTCTTCACAGTAAAAATCACTTTTAATTCATACTAGTATCATTTATCGACAAGATCTTCCAATTGATGCTGGCAAGAGAAACAAAGACTTTTAAGTCATTCAGTAACCCCTATGTTTAAAGTATATGTTATTCTATCTAAGCCTTTAAAAAGTATAATTTCATGTTTTCACCTAATCTTCGTCTGAGTAATCAAAGTGAGAAAGCGGAGACCTTTCAAAGCTCGTGTTGGTCTTTCCGAAATTTGTAGCTATTGTATCACATACAATGTGTCACTGTTCCTAGAAATATTTATTTGCTCTCGTCTGCATCTTTAAATTGCTCTTCTGAATCAGAAAATCTGAATAACAATCTGATTCATAGAAGTAACACTCATTTCTCTACACGTGTAATGAAGCTTCGGCTTACCTTAATCGATATCAAGTTACTTTTTTGTTCTAAAGTAACGCAGTGATTGTCATAATCTCATTGGAAAACGAAGAGTGTTGGTTTATACTTAATGTAAAATTTTCTAGAGAGCCGTCCATATTATGCAAAGAATGTGCATGAGATTGCAAATTTTAAGAAACAAAAAAAAGTTGAGTAATTAACAAGAATTGACATGCATAAGATTTGCTGATGTGGGTACATTTTTAATTGATCAATTTCTTTCACAACGAAAGAGAGTAAATTGTAATTTATCGATCATTCAGATTCCGAATATAACGGCGAGAAATCTCTTCAAGTCTTCATATGCTGGTTTTTTAGACGAATAAGCTTTTCGTCTTGCTCTATCCAAATTATAAAACCTATTGAATTGCTTAGAAAACAGTAAATTTTTCTGCTTTAAATTGTTCTTTTTTATCAGAAAATACATACATTATAATTTATACAACCGATACATCTGAACAATTCAGTATGAAAATCTTCAAGATAATATTAGTTTGCTTAAAACTCATTTTTAAAAGACAGAAAAGGTTATTGACTTAAAGGCAAGTCGATATGCTCTATAATTTGAATAGATAAAAAACGATCTTGGGAAAATGTTTATTAGTCTAGAAAACCAGTATATGGACATCTTTGAGAATTTCTCGTGGTCATATTTGAAATCAGCATTACCAATAAGTTACAATTCAAGTGCTTTCGATGACAAAGCGATTGATCAATCGAAAATGTTATCTCGTGAAAAGATTTTCTTTTTGTTATCCGTTGTTGTAAGACAGGTCCGTCATTTAAAGTATGTGAAATTAGAGTATTTTGCAATGTGATTGCCTGGCTGTGAGATGAATCTTTTTTCGTTAGACAGGTCTATTGAAAATAGAAAACATCTATAACAACTGGTGTTCATGAGTCTTGTCTCGTGATAGATAACTATTTTAGTGATCTCTCATAACATAATACTGTGACTTTTCTTAGACTATTGTTACAATCAATGCTTGAGTTTCAAGTTCACACTTTGAACAAATAAACTTCTCGATAGAACCACTTCAATAGAAAAGTATCAGAGTTTCTAATACCTCATATTTTAACATATAAACATCAGCAAAAAGCTTTGTTTTTTTTTTCAAAAGTAGAATTTTCTATATTAATATCTCAAACTTGGAGACTCTAAAAAATTTGATATTTTCTCATGGAACTAGTTCTATTGAGAATTCTATTTGTACAAAATTCGAACTAAAGAGCAAACAGCAAACTTCAAGTACAGAGATTTCAAGATTAAGATCTCTACTGTTTCTCCCTCGCTTGGAACTCAAGGCATGAACGTTGATTTTCAAAGTAATCTAACGAAGACCACAGAATTTTGAACAAAAAACCCTCTAAAATAGTTATAACTCAAATAGAAAAGTCATTGACTCGGATCATATTAGAAATGCTTTACTTTCAATAGGTCTATTTGATGGAGTAAAACTCATCACAAAACTAATGAATCATCTTGAAAGGTGTTCTCTTAACTTTACACCCGCCTAAGTCATTTAAATGGATAATTCTGTCTGTTTCTATAGTTCAAGCAAATGAACAACGATTACAAGTAACGAAAATTGAGATAAACGCACTCAGTGAACAAGTGCAACAACAAAATCATCTAATAAATTATAATGAAATTCAATTTGATTTTCATACAAAAGAATTACAAGATCTTGAAAATTGTTTATTAACAACACATGAACAACTGAATGATCAACGTACAATAGTTAATGAAAGCAAAACTAAAGTCAAATTACTTAAACAAAAAATACATAAACTAAGTGGTGATGAAAAACCATTGTCAAAAGAAATATCATATAATCAAAAACAAGTCAGACAAAATGAAATCAATCATCATCAAGTAGAACTTATTTTAAAACAAAATGAAACTAAAATTAATCAATATAAAACAATCATTGCAAAATTAACGTTAGATTCGAAACAAAATGATCGTATTCTTAAACAAGAAAATTTTTCATTAGAACAATGTTATCATCAAACAGTACAGTCAAAAGAAAATATCAAGATATTGAATAAAGATTTAAATCATTTGGAATATAATTATCAGACTTTGAAAGAAATATTTCATTGTACTGAAAATGAAAATAAATTATTGAAACAACAATATGCAGATTTAACTTTTATAGTACAATTACTTGGACATAGACAAACAATGCTTAATAATGAATTAGAACCATTGTATAAAACAATAAAACGTCTTACTACACAGCATCTTAAACAAGGTATAGTCTGAAAGATAATCAAACTATGCTTTCTCTAGTTGAAAGAGTATTCTTAGTAGACATATTAAAAAATTTCTATGTTTTAGACTCATTTCATGATTTTCCTTAAAGTGTGAAGAAAAGCTCAACATTTTGAATTTGATTTCATTACTAAATTACCTCAAAAACTTGTTTAAATCTTTATATCTTACTTTTATTATTTTAAAAGAGTTTATATTTTCCAATGTAAAAGTGGTAAAGTTAAGATTTTCGCCTAGACAGACTAAGTTTTCAAAACTTTTCTGATCTATCTGAACGCGTAAAGAAACTTTTTATCGTTAATTCAATGTAGAACCACGTTTTTTATGATTCTTCTTTCCTACAGTTTTAGACTGAGCTAACGAATAAAACAAACCAAAAAAGATAATGCTCTTTTATGAATATTTATTTTTCATGGAAATAAAAACAAGAAACAGAATAAACAGATATCCATCACGGATATTCAGAAAAAGGGATGCGAAAGAGGAGCAGTCAAACCTGAAAAGAGTAGAGAAGGAGTAGATGTATTTTGATGTCCGAATACTTTTTATGATTTTTTTGTCGTTTTTGTGGATTACGATCTAAAAGGAGTGTTGAGGTACATACGATAAAAATTTGCATGGTTTTTCTACAAATCAAGACAGATATTACCATAGAGACGTCACAGGTACTATATCAATGCATTTCCCGTCTATTTAGAGACCGTATATCAATAACGTTTCTCTATAAAATATGAATTACTTCCTTATTGGATTTCTTGAATATTAAGTAAAAGGATGGTGGAGACATATGTGCCAAAACAAATAGAATGAAACAATCTTCCAGTGATTAGCAACAACAACTACATCATATGTTTCATATTTCAATCGCACAAGGATTGCAATAACAACTTTTTAATGCATTTTTCTTAAAACTTTCAAATTAAATTAGTTTTGAGCAGCATTTCGAGAAGAACAAGTTCTCAGAATTCTATGTTATAGATTACGCATAACAGTTATTGAATACAAAAAAAACACAGTATATTAGAACAAACAGATTCTTTCTAAAAAAAAATTTGGAAACTGAGTGTCTAGGGGCGGATCAGTCAAAGCCGAGCATCGAGGAGAAGGGGAAAGGTCCAAAAATATGGTTATCTCTTGTATATCCTTCATCGATAACTCCTAACAAAAATAATGTTCTAATTCACTGTTTCAATATGATCAGAATTCCAGTTGTAACGATAATGGTGTAGTGTTCACCAGTGCATTGTAGCATTGATAGCACCGGTCTAAACGTTAGGTATAGATCAATGGTGAAGACTGTGAACAAATGATAAAATTTACGATGGGCTCCAATTGATGTCGATTCTTTTGATCGAGGAGGTCATTTCAACAAAAATAGTTGAATTTTATAAAAACGTACGAAAGGTTTTCAGGAATCCGAATTAATTGGGGTTTTGTCGAAATTCTCGAGTTCAATTTTCTCGTCTGAGGAAGGTTTAGTTTCCATGGTTTAGTTATGTTTTTATAAAATCCAGCTATTTTTCTGAAATAAACCTATTCTGGCTGAAAAAGTCGAAATGAATCTAAAATCACCGTACTTTTACTATGCGTTCATCATCTTCACCTTTGCTTTATATGTGTATCTCTAAACCATTGCAGCACTCTACCTAAGACCAGTATACCAATATATCACAGATGTTGATAGCGGCACGTTTTTTTTGAACCACCGTGGGGTGACAGCGACGCGGTATGTTTAGACTGTAGTGATGTTGCGGCAGCGGCAGATTTCCGATTGCAAAGGACATCTCTGTAATCTAAAGTGGAACAGGTTATCATTGCCACTATTACATTCCTAATCTGAGTATTCCAATAATTAACAGAGAAAGTTTCAATAAAATCTAAGTTCACATTTCGTTATACAGATAATTTATGCAAAACGCTTAGATGTTTATCATCCATCATATTTGTGAGAATTATTTGAATTATTTTCATCGTTGAAACTGATCTTTGACAGGTTACTGAAGTAACAGATATTGTCATTGCATCTTGAACTATTGAAACAACATTGAGAAAAGCCAGTTTATACAGCATTAATTCATTGTACGATTTTTTTTATATTGATTCTAATATATTTAATTCTTTTTGCAATGTATCAGAATTCCCTTTGAATAGTAAAATAATTGGCGTGAGTTTTTCAAAAACTAGAAAAGAACTATTATTCGAACATAAAGAGGATAGCCCAGATATGTCATTCAAAAATTCTAAAACTTGACTGAAACTTATTTTCAATGTGTTTTTATTTCTTCGAAAAACATGTAATTTTCATACAATAAGATGTATTTATTAAAGCATGAGAGAGAATTCAAAGCTTTATATGAGAGAAGGACTGAATCGTATATCCTTGCTTCGTCATTGTAGTCATATTCTTTATTCAAAATCTGTTGCTTGTTTTTTAGTGAAGATGCTTGAACAAACAAAATCAGATATTAATATTTTACAGAAATATGATTGTCATTTACAATCATATAATCAACATTTACATCAATCAATTTCATTTAAATCTCTAGAAAATAATGAATATCTTAATTCACAAAGTATTTCAAATCAATGCACTAATTTTCAAAATCAACTTATATTAGAAATGAAAAAAAATTCTAATCATATGTATTATTGGCATATATTTATGATGAGTTCACCTGATAAATTCAATAATGTATCAAAGTTATTTTTAATAAAAAAGAAAATTGTTCATAAAACTAATGAACTTATAAATTTAAAAAAAATCTTCTTTGAAAAAGAAACTTTACATCGATATTTAAATCAAATTTATTTACGAAGACAAAAACTTTATGAAAAATTGAATTCACATAATGTACTCAAAAATAAGTTAATTAAAGAGAAAAAAATTGTGAAGTAAATTGTAGCTTAATAAAAATGAATATAATAATCAAATAGAAAACGTCTACCATAAACTTTCGAAAGAAAGAAGCTCAGTAAATGAGCTTCTCGTACTTTTATGTGAGATCACGTTCATGACGCATGATTGAAATGTATTTTTCATAACAATATAAAGAGGTTAAAAGAGAATTGCTTGTTTCCTTGTAAATCAATTTTGCAGTCGTATAGATGATATAGAGGAGGAACAAGCAGCAACTTTAGTCTTGAAGGCCCATAAAGTCTTTTCGAGTTCTATGGAGTCGCTTGAAACTCTGTGAAGTTTGTCCAAGTCTCGTAAAACCGCATGAAATCTTAAGAAGGCTTTTAAACTTTCTCAAAAATTTGAAGTGAAAAAGTAACAGTAAACGTCAAGACTTCAAGCACAGAGATTTTAACTTTTCAAGAATCTTCAAAAGAGTTCACGAAACTTAAATGAGCTTCATTGGACTTCAAGAAATTTCAAAGATTTCATACGCCTTCAGGTCACTTCAACATACTTCATAGGATTTCAAAAGATTTCGCACGGTTTCAGAGGACTTCATACGACTTGAGGACTGATTTCTTTAATGTTTCCCCTCGCACAAGTATGCAAATTATCCGAAATACCTTCATTAATGTGGTGCGAAGCACAGCGTTTCTGTAGTCAGCTGCATACGCATTCGATCTCCATACTCTGCGTGCTATCTTTACTGTAACAAGATCACTAACTGTGTGTCATGATGTTCTAAAGAACGACAAATAGCTATAAATTCGCTCAAACTATATCAGGAACATGAATATCTCGAGATGATACAAACATTTTTGAATCTTCAATACGAGTTTTCGTTCATCTTTAGTGAATTCTGAAAAATGATGATCTTGCCTCCATCTTTTATCCGAAGTAATAAAAAGTGGTGAGCTAGTCTGTAGTCAACTGTTGTGAAAAGCAGAAATAATGAAAAACTTGGACAGAACACAATCGACTTCAGGTAAAATCGTTTACTGCAGTTATGTTAATTCAAATTCAATCGCTAAAGATTGAAACTCTCTTCGTACTGCATTTAGATAGTCATTTGTGAGTTGCTTTTTCTTTTTTACTTACCAAACATACACATCGAAACTTATCATTTTCTGTTGCAATGATCTTGAGAACGGAGAGTCAGAAAATATTCAGATAGACGATCTTATATAGTTTTATTTAAGCATCGAAGAAGATAAAAATTGTTTTACCTATGGAAATTTTGTATGGACTCATTTTGCGTACCAAATACATAACTATTTGAAATCAAAACTGTTCATATCCTTTCAGTTCTATATCTTTATTACGTTATGAATAGCAGAAGTAAAAGAAAAAGAAGCTTATTCGAGTTTCAGCAACACAGTGGATATGTATCTCATTAGAAAAAAATGTATCAAATAAAATTTAACATAATGCGATGTTCTAAATTTCATTTCCTGTTTATTAAGGAACTATGGTAAGCTTTTTATTTCTGATATTCGCGGTGTAACAAAGGTATGTAACTTAAGTGATATAATCTATTTTAAATTTAAATTTAAGAATTTTCTACGAAAACATATTCCTTACAGATCCATGCTGTTAAAACAACTCGTACCTTCTTTAATGCATGAATCAGACAGTACAGGAACATCTTTTTGTAATCGGTATATACATAGGAAACGACAAAAACAACTTTCCAAAATGAAATTTTCATTCAAATATGCTATATAATACTGCTTCTTCTACTCTTGCTAATATAATATGTTGAACAATAATATTAGCTAAGCATTATTGAAATTATTGTAGAACGCAAGTTGTGCTACTGAATCATCTACTATAAGGAAAATTTCAACTCAAAGTAGACGCAAAACAGTTTTGTAAAGAAAATATGATTGGATACTTTTGGAAGAATGAAAAACAGCGTATTGTGATTGTATCGTTAATAAAAGCTAAAGAAATCAATGAACCGATCCGAAATTTTTTATTCGTATACTAGAGATGATATATCTGTCCAAATCTAAAGTCGAGCTTTGACTATCGATAGATTAACAAATCAATCGTTAATGTAATTATTAGTAAGTTTAACTTTTTGTCCTTTTCTAATTCAACGATATTTTTATTAGTAGATAGAATATATCAATTTTTCTCATCCAGATGACAAAACATTTGATACACATTTCTGACGAGCAATCAGTAACTACTTTTCATATTTGACGTACTAAAGAAAAATCAAGAAAAATAGATGTTCCTATTCGAGTTGTTGAAGAATTTAAGAAGAACAATTCAAATACAATTATGACAAGATGAAAAAAAAGAAACATTAATTTTTATTCTTTAAACTATATGTCAAAAAGAATAGATATTTTTCTTGATTTACTTATATCTTCAAGTTATTTTAGTACATTAAGTTACTATTTTTCTTATGATATATTGACATCGGTTTGATTTACAAAATAGATATAGACAAAAGACTTTATTGTGTTTACACTTATCGTAATTTTTTTTCCGTTTCTCTATTGGTAATATTATTTGAGAAATCTTTATTTGATTTTTGAATTTGTTTATTATCATTTAAGATAGCTTTATCTTATATCTTGTTCGTCTTTCCATTGTTTTTACTGAAATTTATTACATGTCTACTGGAAAAACAATGTATAAAAATTAAAAAAAAAGGTCAGTAACAAAATCCAATTTTGCTATATATTGAAATAAAAATGCTGCCCTCAATCATCTTTTAGAGTATTGATTAGTTCTTTCTAACCTAGAATTGATATCATATGAGACAAAACATGTTCATTTATATGCAAATCTCAAATATAGGACTTCAATATATAGAATTATTACGATACAAATAATATACAGTTGTTATTTTATTTTTAATTGGTACCAATGTATTGTTATGTGTCTTTATATATATATCGGCTTGTCCAAGTGTGACGCGATGACGTTTTGTCCGCTGTGTCTCCAAATTTTCTCAGCAACAAAATCACTTAGAAATATGATTTTTCCGTCAGAAGATGTGTCTCCTTTAGCGACCGGCGTGACCGCCGTGACTCACGGAAGTCACGGTCACGGCCGTGACTGTGCGTGACTTTTTTCAAAGATCGTGACCGTGACTGAAGCTTGGCCACGGTCAGTCACGGGAACTTTTTCGAAATTTTGGAAACCTCTGAGGGGGAGTACGGACACCTCCACAAAGCTACTTCAAGCTCCCGTGGTCATCACTTTTAATAGCAAACGAAAACTTTGCAATAGCTCTTTTTCGAAAGTTTTTTTAATATTGGGGAACCAGAGAGAAGAGC
>CAJNSZ010000255.1:124162-137493 GCA_905329745.1 Rotaria sp. Silwood2 | reverse complement strand
TATCTAATTTTTTTCAGTCAGTTCTGTAACAACTTTCTCTAGATTTTCAATCACAAAACCTTGGTAAGCGAAATACCAGACTATTGAATTGCAGATTAATTCTGAGTCTGATGGTCACAATATGAATTGTTGTTGATTTTTAATGTAGAAATTAAAAGTTTTGAAGTTTTTCAGACTCATTAGTTTATTCAAATGACAAAGGGAATCATAGATCAGTCGCTGATACATGTGCTATATATCTGGGGTATGCGCCTGGGTACTCAAAGAGGATTTCGACAGAGACGCATACCCAAGTATGATGCTTCATGATTTAATATAATTAATATTTATTCATTAACATGCATATAAAATTTCTCAATCATTATTAAATGATTTAGCACAATTAAAATGTTCATATAATGAAAATAACCCTCATGCATCAAAACTTGATCATTGTATTGAATTATCAGATACATATTGAAAACATTTTTCTAATGAAAAATATCGAACGAATTATTAAAAATAGTTACCGCGCCGCTGCCTCAGTGGTTTTCCAAAAACTGTGTCGAATTTCACTGCTGTTACTGTATTTGACCAGAAATAGCGGTACTAGTCCATCAGATTCATTTAGTCTCAGGTTGCCTCATTTGAAAACACTGAAATTCTATCAAATTCATACAGTTTGTCAATGTTCTCGAAAAGAATGTTGCCGCTGCCGCACCGCCATGGACATCTATGGTGCAAATTGATCAAAACAATCATTAACACAATCATTAAAAGATTATGCTACTATGGATGTTATTTTCTTAATTGATATTTGTGAACGATTAAATAATCGAATTCAGCAAGAATTAAACGATCAAAATAATAGAATAGTAGCATGGTTTAGTTCAATTTAAAAAATAAGTTTATTCAGAACAAGTTCATATGATCGAAATTGACTTTCTGTAGAATAAAAATTGTATTAGAGTCCCTCCGCTTCTATCTTTTTTTGAAACTGGGTGAATATAACCCACTTTTCAGATGATTATAATCTGTCGAATTAGAAATTTTAAAATTTGAACCCAATCATTTCTAAGTCATTTTCAGACATTTTATGCTGAAAAATTTCTCGTTTCTCTTATTACTTGTTATTTATTGAAATCGAAGACAAATTAAAATTTCTTGTCTTCTAGGAAACATGTGCACAATTCTCTTGAACGATCCACTGATTTAAATCAAGTTGTTCCCTATTAATGTACCTGTGGTGAACGATTTATAACGAATAATAAACGTATCCGCGTAAAAAAAAGAATGAAAAATTAATTCCTAATAATCATGATCCAATAAAACATGAAGTAGCCATTACGATATCTGTATCACAATTTGATTCTGATGCACCACCACTACAACCATGTAGTCGTTGATATATTCTACCCGCATTTAAAAGTGTTTATCAATCAATGAATCAAATATTTTTGTATGAACAAGTTCAATCTTCATCAGCATTTAATGAATTTTAATAAATAAAATGAAAATCGTCCGCTTGATACGAAGGGTGTGGGTGTGAGTAAATAGTGTTTAATCACCCACACCCATATAAATAAGACTGCACAAGAATGTCTAAAATCACCATTAATAAATATTGCAGCAATTCTTTTCAGTGTTGAGAATCTTGTAAAGAAATTGGGAACGTTCAATGAAAACCACATAAACATTTCAAAATGTCTCTGAAAATTTAATAAATATAAAGCACATTTCAAATAATATTCGTTCACTTGAGATAAAAAAAAATGAATGAATAGATGGCAAGCTCAATAACTGTATAAAAATCATAACGATGTTGTGAATCTAAGATTTCTCATTATCTTTATTTTATGATAAAACTCGAAAATTCGATATTGACTATGTTCTAAAGAATTTAAAGAGTGATCCTGTTGATACGAAGCAATTAAGAAAGCGATACGATGAATTTCACACTATCTATAAGAATATAGCAGAAAAGTATCTTAATCCTAATCTCAAACTTGACAAATTAATTTCCCATACTGAATTATTCACTGGAGATATTAAACAAAATGCACCTATCATTGTGTGGGATGCATATATAAGATTTAAAGTTCCAAGATGGTGATCCCCACTTTTATTTCTTGGACTCTTCAAACTGCAGTTCATTACTTTGAAGCCGAAGGATTAGAAGATAACAATAACCACCTTCTTTAGGCTTATGCTTCTCAGAAAATCTCAATGTTTTGTAGGCTCGGTGTGAGTGAAAAGAAAAAAAGAATTAATAAACAATTTAATACAAAAAGGAGCAGGCGAAGAAAAATCTATAATATTAGTGGCTAGAGCTTCTATACTCGCATTATTAGGTTTTGATATACACTGAGTCTGTTGTCGTAAATATTGAAGTCAGACAGATTACTCAGTGTTTCTACCCTTATTGATTCATTATAGGACTTTCAACATATTCATGTGAAGATATAAGTAATGAAACTGGTGACATTTGTCAAATAGTCTCAAACAGTTAATTTTTAAAGATATTAATGATGCTTTGAAAAATAGTCGAGAGATGTAGCCAACTAAAATACTATTAATTTACGAAATTGATTTTTTTTTAGTAGAAAATTTAATGGCAACTTATATAAACCATCAGCTAATTAGTTACCTAGTTTTTTTTCTGGTTTCAACACGTTTTCTAGAAAAGTATTTGCACATTGTACAAACTTTATTCGATACTGCTTTATTTTTAATAATTTTCACTGTAAAAAAGTAAAGTTATCTAATTATAAAGATTTTAATCAATTTTTTTCAGTTTAGAATGAATTGAATCAGTAGTTCATGCATTTCACTTTGAATTACAAAGCTTGATATTTATCAACAGTGAACAAAAGTGTAAGAAATTGTTTCGTTTTTGTATGTTCATCACCGAAAGTTTTTTTAACGATTCTGTGAGCTTCCGAATAGTATTTTTTCGCTTCATCCAATTTGACCTGTTTTTCAGTAGATTCTTGATTTTCTTGTTGATCCTTCGGTTTATTATCCATTTCGGCTACTATTTTCATGCAAATATCACCCAAATTGGCATAGACATCACATATTTCAATATGATCCATACCTAATGTAGCCAATAATATCTGTAGAGCCTGTGTCAGATGTACATAAGCCGTATCGTAATCGTTCATCATTGCATGAGCAAGACCAAGAGAATTAAGAAAAAATCCATATTTATAATGTTGGTCGTTGAACTCTTTTTTGATAATGGCAAGTGCTCGATCAATATAAACAATAGCTTGTTCATAATTGCCTAAAAAGGAAAAAATAGAATAAAATACAACTCTCAAATATGTCTCGGTTTTGTTTGTTTTTCTAACGGACCGAGTTGGTGTTGAACTTGTCCAATATTGTGAAGGATCTCAGCTGCTTCTGAATGTTCGGAACCAAGCGTTTTTTCGATTATTGTGAAAGCTCGTCGATAGAAACGTAGAGCATCGTCGTAATTATTTCTTTCTCGATCAAGATCTGCTAGATTATTGTAATAGATACCCAATTTATAATGTTCTTGATTAGGACCGAACGTATCTCGGACAATTTTTATTGCTCTTTCATAGAGTTCTGCTGCTCCATCGTAATCGGCTTTCTTCTTTAATACGAGACCCATTGAATTAAGTACTTCAGCTACTTCAATATGCTTTGGTCCCAATGACTCTTGCAATGCTGCTAATGCTTTCTTATATGTGACTTCCGCTGTTTTGTAATCGCCTCGCTAAAAAAAGAATCATTGCAAAGATAGAGTTTTTCTTCACACAGACGAGTCTTCGTTCGATTAAATACGTGAATTTTCTACAGATACTATAAAGAGTCTCAA
Source organism: Rotaria sp. Silwood2 (assembly GCA_905329745.1). Classification (NCBI taxonomy): domain Eukaryota; kingdom Metazoa; phylum Rotifera; class Eurotatoria; order Philodinida; family Philodinidae; genus Rotaria; species Rotaria sp. Silwood2. The sequence continues at coordinate 133,667 of CAJNSZ010000255.1, read as the reverse complement.
TCGATTGTCTATGTCTCATGCGAATAAACGAAATAAGTCAAAGGTCAATCAAAATGGACGAAATAACTTCGAGACTTCAATTCTACAATCTAGTTTCGGTTAATTGGGAAATAACATTTTCTAGTAAATCAAAGTTAACTTTTAATAATCTTCGAATCAGACAAATACAAATTGAAATAGTCAAGAAAAAGCATGATAAAGTTTCCTCAACAAGTATCAATTGCATGGTCTGCATGTAGCACTAACGAGGGAATATACGCAAATGTTCGACGTTGATCAATCTCCTAGTTAGTTCGTAAGTGAAATGTGATGAGACAAGAAAAACCTGAAATGATTTATTCGCATACAATAGCTGGTCAAGATTATGCCTGTTTATAGAAACGTCTCAGAATCAATAGATTATTTTTAAAAAGACAAACTAAAACAAGTGTTCTCTTATCAAGCAATACAAAGTTCAACAGGCGTTTTTAATTCAATTTCCTATAAACATCTGATCAATTATCTCATATAATTCTGTCTATGAGTCAAAATATAAACTCAATCCGCATTTCCCCTCGTAAGTAGAAACTAAATTTAATTCTTTGATGTGATGATAGAAAAAGAAAGAATATTCGTGCTGATATTAAATAATTGACTTTAGTTCTATCGTTAGAATCAATTTGACATTCGTTATCCTGCAATATAATATTCTAGATAAATCGGTACCAAACTTTAAAATTAATTGAATTTAAAAAATGTTAGAATTGACTAACGTATTTGTCTCTCCTAGATAAACACGCTCATATCCCGCTTGATAACAACTCTTGTTTGTAATTGATGTATCTTGTATCTTCTGTTAAAATCATTTTTTTTTACTATTCACCACGATTGAAAATCATTAGCCCAGAATGTGAACATCTGCCTATGGAAAGCTTACACAGAACAACATCTCTCAAAATCCATTCAATAAATCAATTGGATTGGAATGAAGACCATAATGAGTCTTTCAATTGATTCTTGAGCATGGATATTTTCAAAATGCCAAAAACGAAAAATCATTTTACTCTTTTGATAAATTTTCTATCTGACTAGTTGATTTATTTTGGTGATTCTTTTACAATGCATACCTTTCGATAAATGTCACCAATATTTCCTAAATACATTCCGATTGACTCATGCTTATGACCATAATAATGTTTTGATATTTTCAACGCTTGTTTGAAATAATCCAATGCTTCTATATATTTCCCTTCTTTCTTCAAAAGAATACCCAAATTATTCATAACATCAGCAACTAAAGGATGATTGTGACCATGCACTGATTCAAGTTGTTTAAGTGCTTTTAAATAGAGTTCATGAGAATCATTATAATTTCCTTTTTTTCGAAAAATATCTACATTTCAATTCGAAAAAAACAAAATGTTATGAACGATTCTGAAATTGAAAACATAAAATGTGATACTACCAGCCAGATTAGCAACAATTTCTGACCAAAGATCTGAATTTGTATCAGCTATTTCAAATGCTTTATTATAGCTTGAAATAGCTTGATCATACTGAAATTCAAAATAAAATATAAATATAAGAAACAAAAAATCGAATGAACATACATCAGAACATTTCTTTGCAAGAAGCCCGATACCATTGAGAATTTCGGCTTTTTTCTGTGATTTATCATTATTTGGCAAAAGATTGAGTGCCCGAATAAATTTGTCTTGTGCTTCGGTATATTTTGCTTTTTTAAGATAAATGTGTCCTGAAGCCAAAAATAATTCGATTCGTTGAGGATTTGATTTCGCTTTCAAATAAACATCTGTATAAATTTCTAACGCTTTATCATATTGACCATCGTCTAGTTCAATCTTTGCACTCAGAGTCATGACATCGAACACATTTTGCATGCCTTTCATCATTTTTAAACATTGCCGTGCTTCATCATAAGCATGTTCCTGATGAAATGCTTTGGCTAAATCATAAAATGCATTGTCCTTTTCCTTTGTACGTGTTTTCGCATTACTGTACTGTCGTAGTTGAAGTCGTAATTCAGATAATTTCTGTTCTCGTTGATTCGTTAAGTTATCCGGTGAATAGGGACATGATTGTTTGTGTTGAGTCAAATCACTTCGAGGTACTTTAGCTGGACAACCTTGCAATTTATTAGGACAATTGAATTGAACATTGTCGACAAAACGTTGAATGACAACATTTGTTGTTAATGTTTGTTCGGTCAATGCTGTTGAACTACATCGAGGACAACTTTGAGCAGATTGTCTAAGCCATGATTGAATGCAAGCAAAACAGAAGAGTTGATGACAACAGGGAGTTTCTCGAACATCGGTCAGATAGTCACAACATATACAGCACTCAATCAAAATTTGAAATTCATCTTGTGATGCAATCATTCTGTTTTTTTGTTGTCTAAATGAATGAAACGAGGTTTACTTACGAAGAGATTCAAATTTCATATGTTTTTTAAGCAAAAATAATAATATACATCGATGTATGTGAATAAGACGATGAATAAATATTGCATCGTTTTTTTTATACCGTGCAAATCAGCCTTACACTTGAAACACAATTATTGTGTCAAGGTCGAAGAGAAAAACAATTCACCTCGTGTATCTTCTGCATTCTTTTGCATGAAAAAAATATACTTTAGTATTTGTTTATTCATGCTGTCACAACAAGAAAGAATGGTAACCATATGGTATGATGTCAGAGGGATCACAAGTCGTTTCCTTCGTGCAATTAATAGCAGATGCACTTCTCATCAGTGACATCTATTTTGATATTTTCCCAATGAATATTTTCTCAAGATTTTTATATAATATGATCAAGGATAGAAAACCTAACATTATTATAATAAGCTCATTTCTAGCTTCTGTCATTTACTAAGAATGCATCTTGCAAGAGGCTTGTTTCCATAGGGACTAAAATGAAGATGTATGATTGTGCCCATCCGTTATATTTTCTTCACACCCTTTATTTGCCAATGGTTATAAAATATGGATCTGTTACAAGAACATGTCGTCTGAATTAATCATGAAGCAGTTGTGTCAATTGAGAAATAGCTTATTTCTATAGGTTCAATCAAGCGTAGATTATCGTTAGTTTTTTAACATCAACTTGATGCACAAATATCCAATTTTATTATTAAAACAAAATTATAAATGATATGAACGTATCTCTTAGTATTAAATAATACAAAAATAATCAAATAGAAATAAAAATAAAAAACTAATTTGTATAAAGATACAAAATATTGTCGTATCATGATTTTTTGCGTGGAATAATCTAAATAAAAAGAAATCTAATGAAGTACATTTTTAGGATTATCGAGAATCAATACTTCAGTTGTTTTACATTGAGAAGATGTTGTAGCTTGAGTTTTATTTGCTGCCTTTTCTGGATTGATTGCTTAGTTGTTTTTGTTTATACCGAGTTCTTTGACAGTTATAGAAGGACCATTACATGACAACATATTTTCTAAATGCACTTAATACAAATGAAGATTGAATTATTGATAATCTAAAATTTTGACCTGTAATTTGGAAATATTCGATCAATATGACTTAGATTAAGAGGATTAACTATGTTCCATATCTACTGATATATTAAAGAAATTCGACATTCTTTTGTTATCATTCGCATAGTTATTTTTGTTGAGCTGATAAACTAGTATCATGATACGAATTTAAATAATAACAACCAACACAACGCGTATAGACCAACACTAAATTTAATGCTGAAATGTGTATTAAAAGGAATTGAAGTGCGACCTCATCATCATCATTCTCGCGATCATTATCACAATCGAACTATTATTTTTTTTTCCATTGGATTATCATCTTCTTTCTCTTTATCATAATTATCTTTAAAAAAGGGATATGTTGATCGATCACAGCGTCTGTGTTTTTCGTAGTAAAAATCTGAAATAAATTGACCAAGATAATCGAATCAGTTTTAACAAATGAATATTAAAAAACAATGAGAATAAAATGTGTTAAATTGACTACAACTTCATCATAACTTTGTCATTCTGTTTAAAACTAACCATAACAATGATGAAAATTAAAGAGAGCGACACAAATTAAATATTTTAGGTCTAAAAGTCAAGTTTACAGGCATCTCCGTGGAAAAAGAACTATACTACTCGATTGCATATTAAATTTAGATTTTTTTGGTACCTGAATGATATAATAAAAGTTGTTGGGAAAACACTGTATATAAAGTGCATATGTGACATTTGAATCTGCTGATAAAAGTCTGAGTCATCCGGGTCTGACAATACACCAATACATAACACGTACGAAGAATGAGTCATACGCCAAAAAAAAAGATTAGGCCATGCACAGTAAGTTAAAATGTGTCGCATGTGTCGTGATTTGCGACACATTAAAGTGCGACACGAGGAGCTCACTGCGACACATTTTCTATTGGTTCTTTTGGAAAATCATTTTTCGATTTTTTTTCAATTTAATTCCATTTAATTATTCGTAATCTGAAAACTCAAGCAGGCCAGATCCTGAGATCTGTTCCATCTCGAGTTGGTCCGATTTGTATCAGACCGCTTCAGGGTAGTCTTCTCTCGATCATGGATCGAGATCGACATTATCTCGATAAAAAAATGATCGAGAAATAATCTAGAACATAAGAATATTTTGAAATTTGTTTTTCGTACGTTCAACCACGTTGCTTATATATTGCTATGTGTGCATAATAAAATGGTGAACGAATAGTTAGCAGACAGAATGCGACAAATTCATATACAGCACATTCTAAGCACGACACATTTATGTGCTGGAGTGTACAACACAACAATTTACGACACATATATGCGACACATTTTAATTTACCGTGCGGAATTGATACATATTTCGAATTACATTAAAAATTAAGAAAATAATTACAAATGAGAGTAATACTATTTGAATTCGATTATTTTAATAAAGACAAAGGTATTTTTTGAAGATTAGAAGAATATAAATCTCTAACCGATTTTTTCGGGTGCGAAAATACCTATTTCTTATTATTTCATAATATTTAACTATTTGTTTTCAATTGGCATCTTTTGATTATATAAATCGAATTCAAGAGTTTTCTAAAAGTCGATTAAAGATTCGAAGGGTGTGGGTATGGATGGGGTGAAGAGAACGTCGACAGTCACACTCACCCGTACTGCACTCACACTCACACCACACCCACACCCTTATATCTCTTGAGCTAAAAATCTAGATAGATTTACAGGATGAGGTTGGGGGAGGTTGGAAACCTCTCGAGTTCTTATAATCCTAAAGATGTTTTTTCGAACTAGAACCTTCGAATATAGCTTCCTTTATGCAGTTTTCAAAGCTAAGTAAGAAAAAAAAATAGTTTCATGATTTCAAAATGCATTAAGACTAAGTTATTCTGTTTGAAACACTATAAACAACAGAAATCAATCGTTTTTGAAAGATTAGGAACTCTCGGAGGTTTTTGTACCTTTTAAGGTAAAAACCTGCATTATGAAGGTTAAAAACTAGATATGTTTGATTAGCTTGAAAAGCTTTATCGAATGGTATATAAATAAGTCAAAAATAAAATGGGTGTGGAAACTTTGAATTTGGCAGAGGTGCGCAAATACAAATACAATTTGTACCACCATTTACTCATATACTTCGAACAATCACACATGTACTCTGATATACGTACTTTTGTGGATGAGAGCAGAAACATGGACAGAGCGTATCACTTGAGTGAAATTGAAAATATAGACACACGAATAAATACAGACGTGAGCATATGAGTGAGAGTGAGGACGGAAACACACACAGGTCGTATCAACTAAGTTATCCTGAGAGTACATATGCCAGAGTATGTGACAGTACATGAACTGATTCTAAACTTTTTCCTCCATACATATAATAAACAAAGTACATATGTACTCTGCTTATTATATGTATGGAGGAAAAAGTTTAGAATCGGTTTCATGTACTGTTATGTACTCCTATATACTCTAACATATACTGAACGGTTGAGTCTGATGAGACTAATTCTGCAGTTCTAGGTTTATGGAAGTAGTATTCATTTCACAGTACATTATGTACTTGTACTTGCGCAGTCCTCCAACACAGACCAAATATGACTAGAGTACATAGATGTCACTATTTGGAGACGGAGTATTGGTCTAGTGATACAATCTTTCTCGAAAATGTCACTTTATGTATGTGTAGAATAGTTTTTATTGAAGAAATACGACGTGTTTAAGTAGCAATTACATTTAAAAGATTAAATAATATATTTTATTGAAATAAAAATGAATTTTCATATTACAAGATGAAGTTTAGAAAAGATAGAGCATGCTCAAAATAGTTATTTTAATGTTCACACAAAGAAAATGGTCTTTCAAATAGTAATTCATTATTTTGTGAAATAAAATATTTTCTTTCATTCATTAATTTTTCACGATATTGTTTTGCTTGATTCATACTCATAGGAAAATCAATATAACTCATGATTTTATTTACAATTATCGATGGTAATTGATCAAATGGAGATATAGTACGTATAATATTTGGCATCCAATGAGATTGTTGTGGTGGCACATTAGCAGTAGATAATATACGAATAGATGGATCAACTAAAAAGAATACTAATATTTTACGATAACCTGATTGAGTTCGATCTTCCAACTGAAATGGTGCAACACGATGTTGATAAATATTTGGAAATACAATACAACGATTTTCTTGAGTAATTATTTCACCCAATATTTGATTTAATGGTCCTTCATTGGTTAAACCATACACAGTTCGTACACCGCGATCATCACTTTGTTGATAATCTGGTTCTCTTATCACAGTTCTGAATTGTAAATCTGATTGTGTAATGTTAGAATTGAAATAATAAAAAATTCCTGTAGCAACAATATGTTCATTTTCCATTCCTTCAACATGCCATACACCACCAGGATATTTTGGATTATCTGGTGTCAATACAATATTCGCTAATTTAACAATCACTTGTAATTTTCGTCCACGTAAATCAATATTTGACATTTTTGATGATGTTGATGATGGCATCTGAAATTCTCCAACATCAGGCAATTTAATAGGCCTATTGCCAAAAGCATTATACGAGTTGGAATTATCATACCATGAATAAGGATCGACAATGATTCGATTTTGCTTAGTTTGATTATCAATTAAATTGGTTAACACTTTGTTGAATAAAGGTATAAGAGTTTCAAATATTTCTTCAATCAATTCATATAGATCTTTATTTTCAGTTGGATGTAAATTATTGATATATGATTCGATTTTAACTTTGCCATCATTTGAAACATTAAATTCGGCTGGTAACCATTGATACTTATCCGATCTAGCATAATTAGATGATGATTTCTGCCGTTTGTTGTTGGAAGATAATTCGGTTATATTAATATCAATAGTTTCACCATCACCAATATGTTCTAAAGCATTATCTAGATTGATAATACGATTCTTATCATTGATAATTCTTGTCATTTGATGAACATAACAAAATAATGATGGATGTACTAAATCTAATATTTGTTTATTAGTACCAGGATGCCAATCTTTTTCACTTTCTGGTATTTTTTCCAATTTATTAACACACGCAGTTAATGATTTTTTTATACGAACTGGTATTAATTCATCACTTTGCCATACACCATCGACTGCAGACATTTCCATATTTCCATCTCGTATCGAATTATAGTATTGTAATTCAGCTAGGACATACTCAATTTGTTTTGATTTAAGTAGTTTTTTCTTTAATGCTTCTTTTTTCCATTTATTTCGTATTGTTTCATCATTCATTTTTTCATACCATTTTGCTTTCGATCGAATAACACCACTCAAACGTGTCATGTTCAGTTCTATTAAAGTTTTTGGCTGACATCCTTCGCCATAATCACCTTCATAAAATGGATGTGGAAATGGTTTTAAATTGTTATTTGTACTTGTTAAATCAATTTCGAATATCTGACTAGTTTCATCTGAACTATTTCTTTTCCTGCATGAAGACATTTTCTGAAAAAAAAATAGAAAATTAAACATCTAGTTTTTCAAAAGTGTATGCTATATACTTTGATAAAGAATTCTAACAAAAAAGATCCTACGTTCTTAATGATGATGATTATGAATGTTTATCAGTTAATTAACATTTATTATGACCTTCCTCAATAATATATATACAACTACAAAGTCGCTTTGTGAACGAAATATCAAGAGTACAGATATCTAAAGGTGAAAAATTTTCGCAAGTTTAGAGGTTAAGGACAGATTCATGAATATACCAAACACTAGAATAATGAACATGGCATTATAAATAAGAAATATTTAATAACCTATCATGAAAAAATAGATCTAAAGAGATTTACTTCATCCTCATTAAATAGTAATCATGTTGGATTTAATAATGAATAAATATTATAAATCCAAGCATGATTTAGCTACTGGTGATTGTTTATCGTATCTATTGGTCGATAATAGAATTTAAAAAAAAATATGAGATATATTAGTAATATGAAATTCGCATTACACTATGAACAAAAAATAATCTGATAAACTTTCAATGCAACAATAGCTGATAATAAAAATGATGATAAAATAAATGTTAGGCAATAGTTTCGAACATAAACTGCTGCGAATATGTTATTCGATCATAATTATTCTATTGCCAAGCGGTTAAAAGAAATATTGTATTGAATGTGACATCTCGAGTATTTATAGAGGTGTCATTCGAATTTCAATCGATTGCGCAATGCAGCGCGAAGACTTTTGAATGTAGCAGACATTTGGCACCCCATAACTAAGAAACCTCTACAAAGAATTAGAGACAACCTTCTATCGGATGAAATATTAGTCTGCTATCAGATGTGAATAATGACGAAGTTTTGGGAGTAATGATAATCGGCCGAAGCCGAAGACCTAATTAGGTCTTCGGCTTCGGTCGATTATTGTTACCCGATTTTATTATTTTAATCATTTACACTCTTATATTGGTATTGATTTGACGAACAAAACTTCGTTTACATACAGCTCATCATTTATTAGTATGCAATACATGCATTGTATCAAATATTTTATTGTGTCGTTACAATAAATAATTATATTTTTCTTATATTTGTATACTAGAGTCCAAGTGATATGCGTTGTCGATAGCAAGTCTATTTCACCTATATTGGAATTACAGGAATAAAATATTCATATCTTATTCGAGCCGTATCACGCTTCGTTTTTTTTTTCTATACTATCATCGAAATATCGATGATTAATTTGGGGTGTGGATGTGGGATATTGCTTAATCTAGTCATACATATCCACACTCGAACCAAATATAATTATAATCAGAAAATTTAACTTGGTTTTCTATGAAAGTTTTATCCAATCATTTCCAGTTTCACTGCACTCAAAAAATCGGGTAACAATAATCGACCGAAGCCGAAGACCTAATTAGGTCTTCGGCTTCGGCCGATTAGCATTAGTCCCAAAACTTCGTCTTTATTGCCATCTTATGGCAG
>CAJNSZ010000255.1:100252-124062 GCA_905329745.1 Rotaria sp. Silwood2 | reverse complement strand
GAAGCACCTCACCTATATCCAGCATTTGCTCCAAACAAAGTATTACAAACGACGTCGAACTCGTTTCCAGAATGGGTTGAAAGGCGAACATACATGTTAAATAAAAAAGTAAGACAAAGGCTACTGTATATGCGCACATACCCATAGTGGTAAATCGAAAATTATTATCCCATGGATAGATTTGATTGATAAACTTCCACATACACGAGGAACTTATTAAAGGCGAATTGTCGTTAGTTGGAGGATCTGTAGACGAACTTCTTGAAAAGTGCATGTTAAATTCAGTACCTGGAGTGAGTGCCGCTTCAGTCCCTCGTTTAGTTTTTATCTTGCAAAATATGGAATCATAAAAAAAACGAACAGCAATTTCTGCACCAATATACGAAAGTAAAATGAATTGCGGCCCATTTTTGAACAATCCATAAATGATAATCCAATTACCAAGTTCCTAAATGGTTTTATTTGCACGATTCATTTTATGAAATGTTTCTAGGGAAAAAAACGTGTAACATACCAATCGACGTTTTGCTTCATCAAATGTTGAAAATTTTTTAGAAAGAGGTAAGAAATCCATGCATGAACATCTACGAATGATAATATATGTAATATTGCCCATAATATAGATAAAAGCAAAAAAGCGAACATTGGGATCTCGTTGTCGTAACGAGACCAATATTGGATAGTAACGAATACTAAATGTTGATCAAGTTTACAAAAGATAAATAGAAGAAAATCTAGCTCACCTATATACAAGAGGAACTAAAGCACGAGCTAAAAGCTGCTCTAGTACACCTTCACTCCATAGTTCGCTTATATCAATTAAAAAGCGTTCAAGTGCCATAAGTACTTCAATCATAACTATGCCAGAAAGAGCAGCTGTCTCAAACCGATTGGTAAATGCAAAAGGTTCTATTGGTGATAGACAACCTGCTAAATCAAATTTATAATAACCAATCATCAATCAAATAATACAATATTCATACCATATTGACAGTTTGTTTTAAGTTTCGTCAAAATATAAAAGACAAGACAAAGTACGATCGAGATAGAGATAAAGACGTGATTATCTATTTTCAGAATAGATTTGTATTTGCATTGCGTTATCATTCGAATAGCATCATTGATCCGCAAGTCCAATTTCGATCGATCGCTATTATTGAGTTGAAGTGAAGCTAATTGATAGACGGTTGGAATAATACATAGAAGACAGAGAGTGACCAGCATCAAGCCAAGCAGCAGCAACCAACGAACAACGCTATTCTCTTGAGTTTCGCTAAGATTGATGAGAATTTAGGTTCGTAGAAAATTTGATCGATCATTTTGAATACAGTATGTCTGTTTCTTTTTCTCAACACTATCGGTCTCTCTCAATGAAAATTTTCACATCAAATATTGACTTTCGTACATGTACAGAAGTCGATATTTATCTTCTGAACGTTTATGATCTTCTTATGACTTAGCATTTCAACTTTTTAACGATACGCTCTGTCACTATTGCTCGCTTATACAATTAACTTTAACATACGTTTCGGAAGTTGATGTGGGCTGAATATTGCCATTGATAGTGTTTCCGTAATCCTGTCTATGATGGTCAGACGTGCATGATGAAGTTTTAAGAGGACTATTAGAAAAAGAAAAAGTAATTATTAAAACGAGAACAATTTCAAAACTCACTCGCAGAGTTTTTGGAGAGCGAGCTTTTGGTATTCCTGAAGTGGCTTGATGTTTAATATAATAAAAATCAATATAATTATAGAAAAACCAATCAAAAGCTGTATAGATTTCATGGAAACTGGAAAATCATTAAAGGATAACTTTTGTTACACTATCAATAAAAACTCGTTTACCTTTATTACAAAAGGGACCATCCATGTAAAAATAACATGAACATCTGAAACCGACTAGATTATTAATACAATGTCCATGCTTGCCGCATATGTTATTGTCAAAACAATAGTCAAGTACTATATTTGAAAAACAAAGATAAATGAAAGTATTTTACTGCATTTTTTCATATATAATGAGTTACTAACCATATTGACACATGTATCTATAGCTCATATTGGGATCAATGTCACTTAATGAACAAATAACTTTATTCCCCATCAAGTATTTAGTCAGTAATAACACATTTGAATCATTCTCGAATACATTCCATACAAATTGATCACAGACTTTACGAATATCATCAAATTGCTTCAAATCTTTATCAATGATGAACGAGCTAATCTCGTCTTTTTTAGAATCATCTTTCTCATTTGCAGTTACACTGGTAGATATGAAAGATCGTGCAGTAGGAGAGTGTAACTGAGTCTGTGTACAAATAATATGATCGAGTTGCTTTTCATCATACGAATTACCTTCGCGTCGCAATTGACAGAATTTTTTCTTTATCCGACTATAATAATTTAGACGAGCTTGTCGAAAGCTGGCTTCTGCTGATTGCCATCCTATCTCCTCATTCACTAAGAGCTCGTTCGCGAACAATTTATCTGATAAAAAAATATTTTAAAAATAGAAAAAAAAACATGATCCGATCAGTCTTACTCTTTAATACATGTGACTTGATTTCGATGAGTAATTCAGATAGGTCGTTTGTGACGAGAATATGTGCAGCATAGAAAAGTTCGACAGAATGTCGTATTTGCATCAGTTGTGAATTATTCAAATAAGTACGATTGCACGTGTAATTGGCTTCATGAGCCATCGATGTCACATTGGACAGATAGTAGCATGAACCACCAAATCGTTGCCATCCTTTGGGGCATCGAAATCGATTGACTATAACACATAAACAACATTCAAACGTGTACCAAATTATGTGTTTCTAAAACCTTCGCCTGAAAATATGATCCAGACTCAATTTAAAATAAATGAACAACAAAGAATTTCTAAGCTGAAAATCTCTGATTTCCTATATTATGACTACTACACGCAAAGATATTCCCATCGAAAACAAATGTTCATTAGCAATTTTTACAAATGGATTCTCTCAAAGGTGATAGCACTGGCTTTTCAACTCCATCCTAGACCAGTATGATAGATTGTTCAGAAATCCCAGAGTCTTTAATGAAAAAGTAAAATTTTATCAAGAATTAAGCTGATGGAATGACTCACAAAGTCTTTTAATTTTCCAGAAAATCAGGAAAAAAGGAAATTCAATATGTCTGGCTAATTTATCAGCCAGTGGTTATTAAAAAATGAGTAGAGCTGCGATCCGATTTCATAAAAAAAGAAGCTTTTATGTAATGTTCGTCTGCTTATGACTAAACTCTCCATTGTGGTGTAATTAATACAAAGCATACGAAAACTTAATATTCACATATCTCCTATGTTGGTCATTTGTAATCTTTGCACTTAATTGTTAGACAATCCATAAAATTTCAAATAGTTACAAGTCTATTGTGACTACATGTTATGCTATTCATTATTACTCACCAGCGTCTTGACTTTTGCCTATAACTAACAACACTTTATCTATGAACGAAGAGATATCAGCATGGTTGAGATTTTCAGAATCAATAGGAAGGGCACATTGACTCGATTTTAACAGAATATTGATGAGGAAAATAAGTGAGAAACAGAAAGAACAAAATAACGGAGCCATATTGACGTAGCAGATCACAACAATTGTCGTTGTCGCCTTTATTTTGTTCTAGAAAGACAGAAACATGTAGAACTTACATTTTGAAAAGTAGAACTGATTTTTTAGAAGAATGGTGCACGCAAGACATTGAAAAATTCATGGTACGTAAGGTAGACCAATTTAATAAATCCTTAGATAAATTTCACAAAAGACAAAAAGGCAAAGTTTCCTTTCTCATAAATATTGAAAAAAGCTTTTGATGCCTAGCAGCCTATTCACCAACAATACGGCGGGCGAAATGACTCATTCCGTGAAAAGAAATCATTAGAAATATGCGTAGCAACTATTAAAAATGCGCTGTTGCTTTTTGTTTTACTATTAAAACACGATAATATAGATTCTCACAATGTTAACATTTTGTGTGTTCTCTTCTGGTGCGCTTGTGCAATAACGAAAAAAAAAGCAATTATTTTTATGCCTTTTATTATTGTTCTTATATGTTATTATAGGTGGACTAAACGCAGATTGGTTGTTTTTTCCATGTTTTCTTACATAAGGTAAACGCCATCTGTATGAATTCCCTTCTTTGGGTTTTTTTGCCAATCAACTAGGCTCAGACGTTAAACTAATATTTACACCACGAACTGATATAGAGACATGTGTTTTGTCATCCTTTTCGAAGAGAAAAGACAACATCGTACTTTTAGCCTTAATTTTACTACAGTTATTGCACTGAAAAGAAAAGTAGAACAGTAACAGTATTTGTACGAGTAACCACAGAATGGAAAAAAAACACTTATTTTGATGAAATAAAATCGTGCTGTCAATCTTTTCTGTATGAAGTTCGAGCGGGTCAGCATTGAAACAAGCTTTGAGCTCAATGGTAAACGTTTGAAAGAACAAAACAATTAACTATTCCATCAATTTTGGACATTAGAAAAACTGACAATTTGACTTTCATTATGGATATTCAAAACTGCGCAGTAGTCTCATGACAGAGTTGGATAATAAAAAAAACGTTTTCTATTGTCTTATGACGCTCTGATGAGTTACGATCATTCGTTATTTGCTGTATGTGAATGAAAATACCGAATCCTTTCTATGGTGAAAAGAGGTTGACATTATCACGATATATCATTAAAATCCATATTGACGTATTTGATCAAACTTTAGAGAAGCGGCAAACGACAATAATCTTCGAAGGATCACGCTACTTCAGCGTGTTTTACATTCAAATATAACATTGCATAACTTCTTTCGAGCATTATGTCACTTGTATTACTAATTTTGATAAAGACAACATAAACAAATTTCCACTTTTTCTCGATATTTCTAAGAAGTTCTCAGTAGAAAATAGGTTTTCAGCAAACTCTGCAATACCTTGTGTTGTTGCAAATGAGCAGCAAATTAAGTTTTGATATTTCTGAGGAAACAGAAAGCACATCAGTGATACAGAAAGATAATTCAGATCCTTTTTTTCTCCTAATTCTGTTGTATCTTCAATCATAGCAAATCTGAACAGTTGTGTGTTTATAGTGCTCAGGCTTCGTTTGGGGAGACGAGAATTTAGGCCCACGGAATTTTCGGCCCGGACTTTCGGCCCTGTCCGAAATTCCGGTGAATTTTCGCGCCGGACCGAAAGTCCTAGAGGAATTTAGGCCCATCCATAGAATGACCTCATTGACCCCTAACAAAAAGTTTAATTTTTTAATTAATTGCTAGATATCGTAGTGCTGAGGAAGACGGCATAGTGCTGAACGGAACGACGTAGTGCTGAGCAGGACGACGTGGTGCTGATCCGGACGGCGTGGTGCAATGTTGAGCAGAACACCATGAGTGTGGGTGTAGGTGTAAGTTTGTGGGGTGCTAGTGTGGGTGCAGGCGTATGTGGTATGTTCGTATCTTTTTTGCGTTGACCGGCGTCCACAGCTATGTCCACGCCCATATCGTCCTTCTCAGCACTAAGTCGTCCAGCTCAACACTACGATATCTAGCAATTAATTAAACAAATTAAATTTTTTTAGGGGTCAATGAGGTCATTCTAAGGATGGGCCAAAATTCCTCTAGGACTTTTGGCCCGGCCCGAAAATTCCGTGGGCCGAAATTCATGTAACCCTTCGTTTGATTTTACATAAGAATAACGGTAATTTCAAAAAAAAATTGTCTCCTACAGTTTAAGCACAACTGTCAAAGAAAAGACTTTAAAACAAAATGCAACCGACCGTGTTTAATCTTGTAGTTCACAAAGATATTTTCATTCAGATCTCGTCACAAAGCAACGAAAAACGATCTTAGGAAATGTTTTGAAAAGTCTCAAAATTCGAATTCTAGAAAACTTTGATTGGACGCATGTCGAAACTTCCTGAATTTTATCTTGGACAGAGTCAAAAAGTTCTCATCTATGAACTTTTTTCATCTCCGAAAAGAACATGAGTTTTTGAAATGAAAATAAAAGCTTCATTAATCTTATCACATATACACAATAGCATATAATCTTTAAATATTTATTCTAATTCTCTAATAATCTGCAGTTCATAATTCAAAAACAGTATGGAATGCAATAATACTGTAATAAGCTTATTTTTCTATATTCATATCGACTATTCAGTACGACTCTCATTGTAAATATATTCGAGACAAACCTGTATTTTCCATATTAACAATTGGTATCAAACAATAAGTTCAATTTAATTATTATTTAACCATGTATGTCATTTGAAAATCGACCAAATCAATCAGAAACATGCAATATTTTTAATAAGATAGAATGAGTTGAAAGTGATATCAAGAGGATGTGTTTCTGAATTGTTTATGGGTGATTCCACTATATATGCTACACGTTTACATCGAGTTCTTCCAAATCGATTTTCATGTTTGAAATTGTGTAGAGCATAGTCGATTTACTTATTAAAATAACAAAAGATCCACTATAAGTTCTAATGTTGAAGAGATTAGCCATTCATGAGATTAATGCGAAAAATATCTAATTTGATATAAAAACACTGTAAATAAAGCTAAAATGCTCATCATGATATCTGATTAACGCAGAATTTGGGCGCATAGTGGCAGGGCAGATTTTGTAGTGGAAAATTCGCTCTACACGCTCATATATAACACTTTTTAGGGGTGTAGCAAACAGGGGTTATTTCAACATGGAAATATTTATCATATAATAGTGTACGTAACTATACATGGATTAATTATGATAATAGTTTCATCGTGAAATAACCCCTGTTTGCTATTCCCCTAAAAAGTGTTATATGTGGATATGTAGAGCGAATTTTCCTCTTCAACACCTGCTCTGTCACTGTATGCCCAAATTCTGCGTTATCGAGATTGATGATGAATATTTTAGCTTTATTTACAGTGTTCTTATATCGAATTAGCTATGTTTCGCATTAATCTCATGAATCGCTAATCTTTTCAGAATTAGAATTCATTGCGGATCTTTTGTTATTTTAATAAGTAAATCGACTATGCTCTACCCGATTTCAAACATGAAAATCGATTTGGAGAAATTCGTGTATAAAGCGTCATATATACGATGAAATCACCTTCATATAAATGTCGAAGTTACCGTTAAAATATTATAGAGCCCATTAGCTGTCTTACAAAGGCAATTGAATTTTAAATCAACTCCGACATATATATGAAGAACAAGAATTAATGATTAATAGGTAAATGTATCTGACTGTTAAGAGATGACGATTTGATTTCCAAGTTTGACATATGCACATGTGATCGTCGCTCACTTTAGTCCATTTTGGTTATTGTATATGTTGGGTCCATACGATTGATTGGTTCTGGACTATCTAATGCACTGACCTTGACAAAACTCCATTGAAATTGTGTTGATGTACTAGTATAAATTGTTGGAATCCAAATTAGGGATGATTTGGCAAAGCAAGCACAACCAAATGCAATTCCCGATGGTATCCCATAACTGTTGTCACAAAATGCCGCTAGGAAAAATGCAATAGCTTATGGGGTTTACGTAATGACGAAGCCCAATTTTACCATAATAATACCGAGTTGGAAGATAAGACAAACAAACTATTTTATTCAATTCAACTTTATCGTTTCCAAAAGAAAATATTTTGGTCCAACCAGCTTCTGCACAAATTTTGTTTTAGACACTAATATTAGAATAAAACTTACTAATATTTTACTCGTCAAAATGATAAATTAGTTCGACTAGTTTTCAAATAAATGGTTTACGAACCTTTGCTATTTTTCAAAGAGTTCTTCTCAATATCTACCTTTGAATGTGAACAGTGCAGAGTTTCTTTGAAAATATGTATATATGTTAGAATGTGGATCTGGAAACAGGTGGCATCAACACCCACACCCACACTTGAGATCTAACATTAGCTTCAGCATCGAATATGGTTAGTCAACATGAACTAAGTTATTGATTCGAACAAGCCTGTTCTCACTACAAAAATTGCATGGCCGCTTGTTATGCAAAATTTGTATGCTTTGCATAGTGACGATAAGCAAGTTTACTTTCGTGTAATAAGTTGTGACATAACAAGTATGTAGATATAGTTGATCGCATATATGTTGAAATTGTTATTAACTTTGTCATTATTCTTTGCGTTGAACACCACTTCTTTTATTGGAGAACCAATTGAAAAGAGAAAGAGCATACACAAAGAAAAACAACACATCATGTCTCTTTCAAAGCATACCCTCTGTCTCAAATATAATGATATCATGATGCTTGTTTTTTCTTCGACAGAAATGAATAAAAAGAAAAGAGAGGTAAGGAGAGAAGAAAAAGAACTAAAAAATGCAGTGCGTGACATAAGAACAACCTAGACAGAATAACACATACGAATACACAGAAAGCGTGTTATTCAAAAAGTTGCGGATGAGTTTTAACATGTCTGAGCGAATAATCGTGTTCACTTTCGAGGTAGCGCTTTGTTCTTCACCATTTCTCTTGCTTTACGCTCGAATTCGGCTCTATTTTCGGTATACTCTTTGTATATATCTACAACAAAACAGAAAGAGTGATTTAATAGGGAAACCGAAAATGTAAAATAAACTTACCGCCGTTCATCGCATACTGCGGTTTAGGATTATCAATAACATCGACAATAGCTTTGACTACGTCGGCCAAATATGTATTCGCCTTCCACTCTTCAGTTTGTAACACAATCGGGATGCAAACTACGCCTGTAAGTACGAACAAGAAAAAATGAGATGTAATTGTCTGGAAGCAGAAGAGTCTTTTAACAATGCTCTCAATAGTGTTCTCCGTATAGATAATGCTCACCATCTTTATCAACATTCGGATGGTAGATAGGTGTAGTAAAACGCACATTCGGTGGCTTGAATGGATACCCAGGCGCAAATGTCATTTCAAGTCGATAGGCGCCTTCTTTGTAGATGTCAGAATTTGGAAATATTCGTCCGGCGATGAAATCATGCCCGGATTTTGCGGTAGCGGCTGCTCCTTCTTCTTGAAATGGAGATTCATCAACAATAAATATTCCAGGTGAATTACCAGACGGGCTTAACAATTTCAGCCGACTCAACTCTGCCCATGCTTTTTTTGCGTCGATTGGCATTGCAAACGAAGAAATAGAATAATCTAAAAACCAGAAACAATGGAAATATAGTTCATCTAGGTGTAGGTGCCAGGGCAGCGAAGACACATCCACACCCACCACCCATCCTAGTCTTGTTTTCATGATATTTGGACGCACGATTGTTTTTTTCCTTCATAGTATGTCTACTTACAATTTTCTTTCAGTGAATAAAACAAAAATATTTATAGGGGTAGAAGAGGCTTTTTCTTTTCGTCACGAACATTCGGCCGCAAGCGTCTACCTTTCTTTTTTTTTGACTAACGCATTGCGTTGTTGTTTTTCTTCATAGGAAGAAGAAAAAGCAAAGTACAAAATATTTTTCTGTTCTTCCATTTGATGATAAGTAATACGGACGGGCGATGAACGTCGGTGAATATAGTAGAAACTTACACACAAAACCATAAAAATGTTGTTGAATGGCTTGAACAATTCGATGAATTATTATCTATAAATAATTGAATGAAAATTCGACAAAGAGGGTGTGGGTGTTACTTTTATTCATCCATACCCACATCTACACACCCTGATACCATAGTCTTTCAAATCAATTTTCAATATGTAAACTGCATAAAGCTGGCTTATATTCTAGCTTATTAGATTGTATTTTTCACGGTACTATAATTTTTGACATTATAAAAGCTGGACCAAGCAAGTCTTCGCACACATTGTACAAATGATGTCGATTTTATATATAATATAACATATTTGATTTACTATAGTTTTCTTACAATCCACAGAAGCTAACTTCTGTCATAACTTGTAAGATGAGTGTTGAAATGAACGACAAAATTGTATTATTTATACAATCAGACAAGTGGAATCATTATAATAAAACAAGTACACACTATTTTAGTGGATTTCTAAGAAATGTGGCATTATTTCTATTCATTTTATTCTCTTCAAAAGTCAAGCAGGACATCAATGATGCTAGACGATGCATATCACTGTAGACATATAGGTTGTCAAAACTATGTTAAATGATTCTCTTAGGACTATTAGCTACGTCAAACTAGTAGCTGTAAGACTGGTTGGCATGTTACCTACCAGTGTAATGCGAAACTTTAAAAAATGTGTGTATTTGCGCAAGATTCTCAGAAATCTCATGTAAAAACATGCAAGTTATCTGAAATATTAGTAACTATTGCGCATGAATGAAAAATAGTAGCACATGTATGGACGCACGTTTGGTAATCACATGTAAATCCAAAGTTTTATTTGCGTGTATCTGCAGAATGATTAGAACTTGTGTAAAAGCTGGGTGGGGATGGAAGAGTCGTGGTTTCAGTTTTCGTCTTAAACTAAATTTACATTCACACTCACTATACCCTGTGAAACACGTCTTTTTTTTTCGATTAAAAATAATACATGAACTCACTTCACCCTCCACTAAGAGAGATAACAACTCACTGATTCAACAAGAAAGGTTAAGATGAGGGTGATACTGTTTGATAATCAATGGTAATCAAAGAAGAAGAAACCAAAGCAGAAAAAGACAAAAAAGAAAACCAAAAAAAATGTAATCAAGTTTTTTGAAAATTAATTGTTTTTTGATTTTTTAGTTTTTTATTCTCATCCAAGCAATACCAATGATGTTTCATAGAGCTTGACAGGCATGCAGTTAAATCATCCGATAAATAAAGCTGATCTGTAAAAAGACCTTTAAAAGTGTCTTTCCTTTAGATCTTGGCTAAACAAACTTGAACGAATTTATAAAAAGTAATCAAACCGTATTTTATTCTGACGTAAGATTTGTGCAATTATTTTATTTTAATTTTAATGATAGTTGAAAAAAAAACATTATAGTCAAAAAAATAAGTTATAGTCAGTCATTGTGACATTGTGAACCATAAAACCATATTAGAAACAAACATGCATACAAATAGACAAAGCAAGACAAAATAATTTAAGACATTACATCTAGCTTCAATTTCTTTTTTATTTTTGTTTTTCGCTTTATCTTTATCAAAATCGGCTTGGCATGACTCACATCTATTACAGAAGTCGCATTTTGGTTTCTCTTTTTGATTTGTTTCGTTAATAATTACAACTGCTGCTGTTTCAATTGACTTAACATTAGTTGCATTTGTTTTGATAGATTTCATATCTTCAATAGAAATATGCTGTATCTTATTAATGCTTGTTGCTTTTGTACTTTGTCTATCTCGAGACTTCTTAATCTCATCATTCTCAACAATAATTTTCTTCTTTTGATTTGTCTTGTCATCTTGTTTTAATGATGGAAAACAACAACAAAACAGTTTTTGCAATATTCCACACAAAATATAAAGTAACTTTGGCATTTCAGCTTTTGTTATAAAATAATTATATATTGTAAACCATACCATTGATATTAGCGTCCAGGAAATTGATAACAAAAAGTATAATGTGATCATCATTGAATATTCAGATTGTTGTGGAAATAGATTCGAAAAATTTAGTGAATAAACAGAATATGTCATAAAACATATCATACCTAAAATGCAAATACAATATATTTATTTTATAAGTTCCATCTACTAGTATTCAGAAAAAAAAGCACATATTCTTACATAGGCCAATTTGTGATGCAAAGGGTAATGCATATGATAACAGCATAACACAATTTAAAATCAAACATGCAAATATACCATTCATCATAAAAAATAAGGGTTTTCTTTCTAGATATAACTGTATTGATATTACAGCATTATAAGTATCTTCAAATGGTGCTCTATCTGAAGCTTGAATTACAACCATATCTGTTCCATTCAATTTCCATAGAGGATGTTCACTATATTCACTAATATCAATTACTAAACTACTATTTTCTGTATATAAGATTCTATTGGATCCTTGACTCCATGATGTTAAATTGATACTGCATATTTGTTTATCAAATGGAAATTTTTGAACAAAGAAATTGCATCTTGTTTTTACTGTTAATGCTGGTATTATCATATACACTTGACCTGTATAGTAGACAGATGCCAAAGTATAATCACTCACTGTGAGATAACCACTTGCATCTGCTGAATTCAATATCATCGTATCTGGTATCCATAAACTTTTAATCGGTAGCATAACTACGGTTATATTATTATTTGAACTATCTGGTGTCCATGATAATCGATCATCGTACCATGTTTGTGAAATAAATGAACTTGATGTCATTATTTGTTGTTTTTCATCTATAGTTACGATTTGTTGTAATGAAGCAGTGATATCAACAGATACTTGGTCATCTGGTCTTATATTTTTATTATAGCCATTTAACAATGTTGTTATTAATGCTTGTTCAGCTAGTTGTGAAGCTGATAGTGTTCCACAATTAGAAAAGCAGAATAAATCGCATATTAGAATAATAAAAAATAACAATTTCATTATTTTTGAGATCCTTTATTTCAGTGTGACAGATCAATACGACTTGTCAAACTCGTCTGTTGCTCGTCGATTTTATTAATATATAGAAAAGAAGAGTTTTAAGTTGTGATGCCATAAAGTGCGTCTACATTCGAACAAGTTCCATTGTCAATAAAACACAGTATTTATTTTACAAACGTTTTGTTTGTGCTATTGAACGATGTTTTTCCGGGAAGCTTGTTGCCAACATATGATCGTTTATAATTGTTTGAAAAAAATATTCACCCGGTAGAAAAATCAATTTGTTTTAAAATTGAAAATAAATTTTCAAACAATCGGTTAAGTCTTTTCATTATTCTTTGTTGTCTTTCTCCCAAGACAAAGCAATACGGACCGATTCCGACAGAAAACGGTCGTAATTCATCGGAAAAATCGGTAGACTTCTTGGTGTGGAATATTTCAGCCATGTTCCATCGATTTTTGGTATTTTCCTGCCGAATACAATGATTTTTCTCGCATCTTTTCTGCCGGTTCCAGTAAAACCCGATTGTTTTCAAAGTTCAGAATCATCGATCTCGATTTTTTAAACGAATTCACAGACAATTTTTCTTATGATTGTAAATGGTTTTCACTTCAAATTTTTCTATTAAAATTGTTTTATTTAAATATAATACATTATTTAATGTAGTCAATCTAATATCGAATCCACTTCGTCTTTGACAATTATATATTAATTATAATTCTTTCATTAATGCTAGTTTATGTCAATGTAAATTATTAGTATGATATTCAAGTACAATGTCGGATGTAGGATATAAATTACTATTAGATAGTAATAGACTTTAACTTTATTCTGAAATGTTACTTAAAAGTATATAAACATGAAAGATGAACATATATAGAAAGTTAATATTTTAGAAATTACTCAAAGATTTTTCAGTGTTATTAGCTAAAGCACATCTAGCTACTTGTAAATTGATCGAAAAAGTAGTAGCATAAGTAAGAAAATTATAAATTATGTGGCATATTCCTATGAATTCCATACTTGCAAATCCATCGTTTTTCATAAATAGATCTTGACGATAGTAAGAAAATCTTATAATTAGTCATACTCATTATTCTTTGTTCGATAATTGTGATCTATTTCGATTTATGGAAACAAAATGAATATACATTTTTATCTGCGCAAAACTCACAAACGTATTCAAGTCATTCAAAATTCGATAAAGATTTTGAAATATTCTAGGCCTCTGGAAAATGACGTTGATGCCGGTTGTCCTTGATTGCTAAAATCTATAGTGAGCGGGAAATATACCGCAAAATTTCGACTTAAAACTTCCACAAAATTCCGTACAACTATCATAATTCGACTTCAAAAGTCCGAAGGACGAACTATGAGTAAGATTTTTCTACTTTCATCGCGACCTTCTTGTGAACCTAATAGTAGCTCAAATGGCAAGTATCAGTTGGAAAGACTTCCTCTTAAATACTGAAAAGAGATGCAACAAGATTTGATACTGGCTTCTATTCTCTTCGGCCTTGACGTGTTTATCGCAAGAGAAATTATGTTACGGTCATGAAATTGCTTCTTGCCATTTAATCTTTGATTAATCAATGGAATGTTTCTACATAATCACACTTTGAACGGATACAAAGATGTTCATCACATCTGAGTTGAAATTCAACACTTGTCAGATATTGTTTGCTCATTGTTTTATACTTTTCAAGATGTGATTTCCAAAAAAGTAAGTTTCCAAATTTATGAAACTGTCCTATATCTACTGGAGTTTGCTAGTAGTTTTGTATTGATCATTGAAATCCAGTCGATGATTAGCGTGTAATTTTTTCATGACGAATTGTTAACAGAAATTTCTGAATATTATGCTTTTTTGAATATTTACATTTTTAAAAATAGTTAGAATCGAGAAATGATATCGGGACAAAACAGAATTGAATGGTAATTATTTTTATTCAAGATGATTAACAAAAATTAATTGGACAAAAAAGAAATAAGAAATAAAATTGCAAATTCAGCAATCAAAATTTATTCGATGGATTGATTTCATATAGTAGTATATTTATAGTATTTTTATTTCGATAATTCAAGTCATGATTGTACACAAAGCAACTTGTTGAGCAACATTCATAGTACAAATATTCATTTTTAAGGTATATATCTCGACGTTGTCCATGGTCTATAGGAATAGTCATGATTGTATTTATTTTTAATCCAGAAAGAATCGTATGATGATCTTANTTATTCAATTGTTTTTATTTTACCTTTCATATAGTTAAAAAAAATACTGCATGTTTCTCAAAAAACGGTACTTAATTGTTCAGAACATCGTTGTTTATTTTAATATTATAGCAAAGTATCATAAATACGAATTTGTATTCAACGATTTTGACTCTTAAAATGCGCGGCTCCAAAATAAAATGAATATCATATCCAGTATCAGCAGAAAAATCTGCATCGAACAGTTTATTCAATACGCAAAACTAATTTTCGTTAGATTTTAGTCTTTACACACTTGTACTGTCGATTTTGAATACAATGACCTGTGTTCTTCTAAGGTCGGAATTCGTCGAAAATTAGTTTTGAGCATTGAATAATCGTTGAATACAAACCCGTATTCATCTATAAGATGTTGATATTATATTGAAAAAAAATCGACTTTTTCAACAATAAACTATCATTTTTCAAGAAGTATGAAGTATTTTTCTTCCTAACCATATGAATAAAATCAAAAAATTTTGATAAATATTAGAAATACGCAGACGTCATGGGTTTCATATATATTTCGATTTTGATAGACTTCTCTGCTTTTCTAAAACTTAACTTTTCTTCAATTCTACGGCAAAAGTATCGTTTGAATATATGCCAACAACATAATTCTTGGAAGTAACTTGACGAGCTTAATTCAACTATGATAGAAAAAAACGGTAAAACAAATTATTTGCTTCAATTTCGAATTGTTGATACCTTATCAGAGCAGTACTAACCGATTGAATTTGTATGAACACCTGTAAGTGTATTATGGTACTATTCAACGATGAACATACAAATTCATAAAAAAATTTAGATGGTGATTTTCTTGAATACAAGTTTCATCTTGTTTGACTTGGACAGAACAAAAATCAATGATTACTCATATTTACTATCAACTATGGTAAACATATGATGATTATCGAGGAATGTCATTCAACATATTGAAATTTTGCATTATTGTATTCACTGTTTAAGAAATCGATTTGTTTCTTACAAACTCTCTTATGGTTCCAGACAAAAATAGAATTCAATTTTAGAACAGCTGATGCGTGTGCGCACATGTCACTTAGGTTGAGAGTGAAGCGCAGCTATGACTAAAATCATATAAGTTTTTCAATGCTTTAAGAAATATCTAATATTCAATCTTTATGTAAATTATTGTTGTAGTAGTAATAAAGTTATTCTGAATGATATTGCATAATATCGGTTTCGAATTTTTCAACGTTAGAAATATCTCGTCTACTTGTCTTTACAATTGAGAAAATTCTAAAATAAAAATACTCTTAGATATATTCAAAAAGACATCTTTCAATATTGTCAAAATTATAGGTCAAAGTTGAATTCCTCATCATGAAAAGTATTTAAAACAATATTATAACAAATTGATGAAGTTGAAAATTAATATTTGAAAAGGTCGTAATATAAATTATTGCCAGTTTATAGAGATCATCAAAATATTTCGTCATGACAAAATAATACAATTTTCTGTTCGGCTACAACTATTAGTGATCACTAAGGTCAACATTAGACGTTATTTTCAACTTATCAGCTCAGTTAGAAAATCGAATACTGCTTGTTGTATTTCTCTTCCTATGAAAATAAACATAAAGTCAATTCAATCGTTGTAGAATGACGTTTGGTATAATATCAACAAACATTAACTTGTTAGAAAGCGTCGCAATTACAAAGGAAAGTTGAAAATAAATGGGAGAGTAGGACAATATTGTGAAAGAATAGAACAAAACACAAATAATGCTATGACACATCTATTTTGTACGTTTTGTCCACATGGTAAAGAAGATATTTTGCTTTTCCGCAGGTAAACATATATCTATTGAAAAAAATAGTCACATCGGTTAAATACTTTACGCTTGAGATAGTTGATCAGTGATGAAGCCTACAACCACTTCACATATTTATGTGCAACTTTGACTGTAAGTATACACGTATTTTAGTTATATTATCATTAATCAGCAAAAAAAAATATCGAAAGTTAAACAAATGAATGAAAGATAGAAACAGGATAGATATGTCAATGTACTATAAATGATGCCAGACGTTTTCGTCTATAATCAATTAGGAGGATAATGACACATAAATTCATTGACGAAAACAATGAGTATAAGACATATGCAATATTCTTTTTTTAATATCATTTCTATATCGGTTCGATTGATTTCTCTTGAATTATTTATAGTCTATAAAACTCGTCATTTCTTTCTTGGTATGCAACACTGAGCACTTTAACTATCTTTTTTCATTTTTTTAACATATCATTGGGCTCAATACTGTGTTTCAGAATATTATTGCTGAAGCTTGAGGCCTTTCTTCAATTTCTAGTTTATCAAACTTGCTCATATTTGTACTATTCGGATTCCTATAATGGATAACATTGTAGTCTACGTATAATATTTTCAAGCTGTTACAGCTTCTATTGATTTTTGGTCAAATAGATATTCTTTGCGTCTTTCGAAAGTTTCACTTTGTTTCAAGTAAGTGGAAGTATACGTAGTAGAGAAGAAAAAGATGATGACTCTTAGGTTTAATCCCACCTAAGATATACTTAGAAAAAGGATGTTATGCACTTTTTCAAGCTGAAAAAAAAAAATAGTTCGAATCACATAGATAAAGGGAGACAAAAGGAAAGGGAGAGAAGAGAAAAGGGAAAATCTCATCAACGAAAGAAACAAAGGAAATGACAGAAAGAAAGAAAGAATATCTTGCTTACACAAGTAATAAAATGGGGTTGTTGATTTTTAATATTTCTTTTCAAAAAGAAATCTTTTGTCAAGGGACATTAAATGATTATTTATTAAGGCTTTTTACGTTGACATAGGAAATTTTTATAAATATTTGTTACTAGGGAATGTTTCACAGACGCCATAAATGGAGACAATATCAAAATGTAGTCAAAAGCATATAACCCTACAGCACATATATTATGTGACAGATTATGAAAATATCTTTGATCGAATCAATAACTTTCATAGGTTTATCAAAATCAATTCCTTCGACACACGGGATTTCAGAATTCCATAGAGTCAATTATTTTTATTATCACTTTATCTTAAACGAACAATTAGCAAAAGTTGATGATAACCGCTTAATCGAGCGATTCTATTGAAATTGATTCGATTTTAGTCTTTCAGCAATTTCTCGAAAAGTATAATCTGACATATATTCATTCCTTGTTTTATTATTTGGTGATTTCTTGAGAGTAAGGAGCGATTGGATGTCTGCAATTTGTCATCGAACGGTCTACCACGTCATTAGCTATCTTTTTCTTTCACTCTGTTTCATTGTAGGCTTTCTCGTGCTTCCTTTCATTATCCGATGGGCACAGAACAATGTGATTATCACTAGATGCCAGAGCAAGGATGATGCACTTCATCAACTAGTCTACCATCATAGTCTATATCTTGATGAAGATTCAATCGTTGATGTTGTTAACTACAATCGACCGAGCAACGTCTATACCATAGAGTATGAGAATGATCGAATGATGCATTGATGCAAAGAAACGAAGAACTAGTTGATCATTGTGGGCGAAAACGCTGGAGAAGAACAAACTAAGCGACTGGATGATTCAGAGGATTTGTCGTTTGATTCTGATGATAATCTTGATTTCATTGATTTCGAGAATCATCTAGTCTAGCGCTTTTCTATCGAAGCTCCGCATTGGAGAAATGCGGGTGGTAGAGTCTAGTGGCAAAACAGTAGTTCCCTCTTCTCGAGAACACTGATTTGGCGAAGATGATTGTGAGTGTACTTCTCACATACCACTGTTCTCAATGAAAGAAAGAATGGTTTAGTGCTTAGTCAGGAGGCAACTATCTCACAAGTTCGAATTTTGTATTATACTTGATAGTACGCCTCCCAGAGAATTGTAAAAGGATTTGTGTCCACGACTTAACGGTCATTATTTGAGATCATTTTGCTAAAATTTTTATCAATAGAATGAAATTTTCGGAAACAAATGAAATTATACATTCTACTTCCAATGTTGACTACAATTAGATCGACTTATCATTAGAATTTCCTGAAATTTTCACCGAAAACGAATATGTACTTGACGAGAAAGTGAATCTACAATTATGTTCGACTCTTACGGTTTTTCTCTGAGAATCAACTAGTTTTTTCTTGAATTCAATATCTCGACAAATAAACACACATTTTTCCTGAATATTTCAGAAAACTTGAATGACAACTAGATTTATCTATAGACGAAACCAAAGGTCAAAAAAATATTTTTTTTATTTTTTTTTCAGGGAATACCATCTTATGGATGGAAGACTTAGTAAAGTAACTCTCAAATTATGATTGTCGAGTCATGGACACAAATCTTTTTGACGATTTTTCAGTTATTGAGAGATTGAATTCCAGTCATAATATGAAGTCTTAACATCGCAGACAGCTGAGATAGTGTCCATGCCAATGAGTGATATCTTTTGTTTGTTTCGGTAGCCGTAGCTATCGAAAAGATGATTCCTACCATCTTTTAATAGCTTGTAATGTCTGTAGTTCAAACGCGCACTCGTCTCAATGATCGAATAATCATCAGAGTAATAATCTATTACTTTCAAAAAGAAAGCTTACGAGTATTCGGACAGTAGAACGTTATCTTGTCTCTTCAGCTGCAGGTCGATCAATCAGTAGATCTAGCAAATACATTTCAAATCGTACAATTATTTGATCGAAGTAGAATAATTATACAAAGTATGTAGTAGCCCAAACTGAAGATGAAAATATTGTAATCAAGAATAAAGATTGATTAAATAGATGGAGACAATACTTAGATGACTTTTTTTTAAATCTGAACATTGAGATTGATGAGAATATATTAAAATAGATTCAATTACCTCCTCTCGATCAACAACGAGCTCTTTCATCAAGATGCTACATCTATAGTCGAGAAGATTATTAAAGCAATCGAACGGGGTAGACGTACGAGGGCTGCGAGAGGGAAGAACTACCTTTGAAAATTTTGAAAGCAGATGATCACTCTCTGACACACTGATGATAGGAAAATGTCGTTGATAATTGCAAATTAGAGATCACAATTCACGATTCGACCATAGGAATATTACTATGTCTGTATAAAAGTGAAACGTAGTCAGCACATCTATGACAACTATTGCCACCGATAAGAAGACATTTTCATTAATCAACACCGATATTATCACAAAATCTTAAATTTATTTAGAAAGTAGCAGTGAAAGCGTTTGACCAAGATTTCAAAAGTATCATAAACGAATTTCTATGGTTACGTCGATAGATCAACCATTCGAGATACTTCTCAACACACTTAAGTACTTTTTATCACTTTTGTATTTTTCAAATATATAAACATGAATTTATGCGCAATACGAATTTACAAATGGCATGACCGAGAATGAAAGAGAGAGAACTATATAATGTTCTATTATTCAATTCATTATGTTTTTCTTTATAAAACAAGATCGGTCAATATTTATGAAAACAAAGAGTATTCGTCGCTCGATCATGTTCTGATTTATCGATTTTTTTTAGATAGTACATATCGTTTTTCAGCGTCGTTATTGTTTGTTGCTGCTTAATATTGAATAAATTTCTCTCTCGAATTCAATCAAAACATATTCAAGTATATTGACCAAAACACTGATAGAAAAAAAAAACTTGCCATTCATACGATTATCATTTTAGATACGAAAGATCGATATACATTTAACTTGAACGAAGAGCTGAATACTTAATGGCAATGACACAAACATTGAGCGCTGTTCCAGCAATGCTCACTGATCTCTATCAAATTACGATGGCCTATGCTTATTGGAAGAATGGTAAACATCAAGATGAATCAACATTTGACCTCTTTTTTCGCAAGAATCGTAAGTAAATAAAATGTGTTTTGTGTGTGAAAGTCAGAAATTCTTATCACATATGCATTTTCGTAGCATTTGGTGGTGAATTTACATTGTTCGCTGGTCTCGAAGAATGTTTAAAATTTGTACAAAATTACAAATTTCAAGCATCCGATATCGATTATCTTCGCAAATCATTGCCCAACTATGTAGAAGAAGAATTTTACGACTTTTTATCGACACTCAACATGAATGATATTAAAATTTATGCAATACCTGAAGGTAAAATTATGTGTACATATACTTTCTTCCGTATTTTCTTAATTCGTCATTTAGGTTCTGTGGTTTTTCCTCGCTTGCCGTTGCTTCGTGTCGAAGGACCTATTCTTAAAGCGCAACTGCTCGAAACAACTCTTCTAACACTAATCAATTACGCCAGTCTGGTAGCGACGTATGCCTTTCGATTTCGTATGGCAGTAACATCTAAGAAAATATTTCATGAATGCGGTCTTCGACATGCTCAAGGTCCGAATGGAGGTCTTAGTGCTTCAAAATATTGCTATTTAGGTGGATTTGATGGTACGTCAAATGTACTAGCTGGTAAACTTTACGGAATTCCTATCCAAGGTAAATATTTGTAATAGAAAATTTGTTGATTCTTGACTTTTAATATTAGGAACGCATACATATGCTTATGTTAGTTCATATCAAAATCTTGATGAGTTGAAACTTCGAGAATTATCCGATCGAATCACTGGTGAATCACATCCATTTACTGAATTGTGCTTGAAATATATCAATGAAGTTGTTTCAATATTCAAAATCTTTCCTGACCAACTTAATAAAGGCGAATTGGCCGCATTCATTACCTATGCTATCTCGTTTCCTTCTGGCTTCTTGGCTTTGGTCGACACGTATGATGTTCTCAAATCCGGTGTCCCGAATTTTTTGGCTGTCGCTCTTGCATTAAACGAATGCAACTATCAAGCGATCGGTCTTCGTTTGGATTCTGGTGACTTGGCCTATTTATCATTGGAAATACGAACATATTTTGTTGAAGTCGCTCGAAAGTACAATCTACCCTACATCGAACGTTTAACTATTGTGGCAAGTAGTGATATCAGTGAGGATACATTGCATTCATTGGAACAACAAGGACATGCCATTGATATATTCAATATTGGAGCACATTTGGTTACATGCCAAATGCAACCAGCACTTGGTTGTGTTTATAAATTGGTTGAAGTAAGTATTTGTTAATAGAGAAAAAAAATTATAAGAATTGAAAACTATTCATTTTTTTCGATATAGTTGAATGGAACACCACGCATCAAAGTAAGTCAAGATCTCGAAAAAGTGACGATACCTGGTCGAAAAAATGTCTATCGATTTTACGATTATAACGGCGAAGCTTTATGTGACTTGATGACTGGAAGTGATGAATCAGAACCGAAAGCAGGTGT
This sequence comes from Rotaria sp. Silwood2, assembly GCA_905329745.1. Classification (NCBI taxonomy): domain Eukaryota; kingdom Metazoa; phylum Rotifera; class Eurotatoria; order Philodinida; family Philodinidae; genus Rotaria; species Rotaria sp. Silwood2. The sequence goes on along the minus strand of CAJNSZ010000255.1, from coordinate 101,968 downwards.
TAGAGTACTTTGTCTGCATCCATTTTCTGAGACGAAACGTGCCTATGTTACACCAACATCGGTAGAATGTATACATAAATTGTATTGGGCCAATGGTCAAATTCAACATGCACTACCGACATGGCAAGAAGTTCGTATCTATGCCCAACAACAAATCGAAACATTGCGTAAAGATCATCGACGACATCTTAATCCGACACCGTATAAGGTCTCTCTTACTAATCATCTCTATTCGTTCGCACATCGACTATGGATCAAGAGTGTACCAATTGGTGAAGTGGCCTAATAGTAGAATCAAAGAAAAACAAGAAATCAAGACTTGAATTCGGATAAATTGATAAACTATTTTTCCTGTTGATATAGTTTAGTCTTTTTCATCTGTATTTCGTCTGCTACTCTTAGAATATATATTAGATCTCCAGTTTATATTTGTCTATTCCTTTCTTTCTTTCTCATCTATATTGTTATTTCGTTGTTTGTGCCACACACGATCAAAATGCATAGAACATCTTCGACTAGATTATGACGAACACCAATTAGTTATATAATAATCTGTCAATCATGTTAAAAATATTTCAAAATATTATTGAGTTTTTCCGATTGATTTCTTTATCACTGACTAATGATATCTAGGAGTCATCTCAAATCATCGTCGATCAAATCTTACGTCAAACAATTGAGAGCATCATTGTGCCATATATACGTAGTATAGAACTAGACTGGATTCTCTGTTTTCACCGAATGAATTTGTAATTTTTCATTAGACGAAATCGAACAAACTGTTTAAAGTCAACTGACTTGCAATGTCGTCATGGTTGACATCTGTGTTCTTCAAATCATATTGATGAGATAGGCAAAATCACCAACTCGAATCCTTTTATTAGGATAGTAGTCATCAATTATCCTGAATTCGAACAAAATAAAAAAAAAACAATAACATCATGATTCAAATTGAAAGAATTAATGGTATAACGTTCAACGAATTACCCATCACAGTGAAAATTTTTTGTTCATATGATATTCAATCGAGATCAAACAAACATCATCTTGGAGAGCGAAAATTCGAAATCGAAGAATAGTTATCTTTTCGTAATTCGTAATCATGAATGCACTACTAAAGAGAACAATGTAAAAAGTTTGAATTTCATTTGCATCTTTAAAATGTCATATACAACTTCACATTATTAGTCATAAAGATAGTTGCTCAAATTTGGCATCCATTCTTGCTTGCTTGGTTTTGCTTTCAATATGTGAAAACTCTAAGTCTCTATCTTATTTCTATGAAACACTATTCACAAGACTATGGCACTTCTTTTATTTTGAAACAAAGAGTAGTTACAATAGAGATATTTTTTAGTTTCAATGACCTATAATGTTCATATCAATTCACATAATGTTTGTTACGTAGTAACATTTACATAGCAGTTGCAGCTACTTTATTCCTTTTATGCTTTTGCTGAATATAAGTAGGAACAACAGGTGGGTTTCGTCTGCAAAACCATTTCCAATAGATTTCAGGCATGCCAATTAGACAGGCAAATGGATGCAATACACCAATGAGATAGAATAGATAGAAAAAGTACAACTGTTGAATAATCACACTAAGAGTTGTTGGACCATTAATTGCTTGATAACATTGAACAAATCCAAATGGGAGATAACCCCATGAATAGAGAATAGATACAGGAAGAAATTGTAAGATCATCTTGCGATGTT